>JAWPHD010009183.1:0-106758 GCA_037043455.1 Cyrtodaria siliqua
GATTCGGTTTGGTAGCCTTGACCTAACCCCACAATGAATAGGTGGACAGACTGTCGGTGAACTGTGTTGAAAGTGGCTATAAAGGCGATTATGTTGAAGCGACCTTGACCTACGCACTATAATATAAGTTATCCTGTTATCATGGATTTTGGACAGTATAAATGAAGTGTGATTAATGTTGCAACAGAAACTGAAGAGTTATCATGCAGACACTATGCACAAGGTTTTTCTAGATCGGATCATGGTGACTTTGACCTTTAACCTATTGACCCGAAAATAAATACACCATGGACAGTCAACTTATGTAGTTTGATTGCCACAACAGAAGTTAAAGAATTATCATGCAATGTTTGCATAAGCCTGTCATGGAAACCTTGACCTTAGATTTACTGACAATAAAAAAAGAGTAATCTTGCTGATAAAGTTTTTAATAATTAAATTATGGTGATCTTAACTTCGGCCTTGACATTGATATATTGAACCCATAATCCTGTTATCATAGTCAGTATACGCTTGAGATTTGATGAACTTGTCCATAGATGCAAAGGTTATAGACATATTGTGTGGATAAAAGGATTATCATTACCGGTTCATTGCGATCTTGACCGCTGACAACTGACAACCAAAATAAATATCAGTCCTTCTCTCACATGGACAGATTACCCACAATGCAGCCACAAAACTCAAACAGGAAATGTAGCATTCATAGAACTCAGTCATCAAGAAAATGTATTAAAAACAAACACCAAGTTTAGCTTAAATAGAAGCTAGAATAAACTAGGTGACAAAGGTGGGTAGCGCCGTGGAACAGTCAGTGGTAAAAAGGTCGCTGGGGTTTAACCCTGGTTATTTGGTGCACCAATCCTCACCCTTACCCTATTGTCACCCCATGTAGATTAAGTTAACATAAACTGAGTCAAAGTTATTGAAGGGATGCCACTTTTTACGGACGGACAAAGGGAGAGAGTGATTACTTAAAGGCTCCGCAGTGTCACATCTACAGTTAAGTATGGAAACGAGGTGACTTGAGGAAGATAATGCACCGGAATTGGGATGCACATCGCCATAAAGTAGCAATACAGTTGCTAATAGTGTACATGTTACCGTACCAAATAGATACAATAATACTACTTGTGTACATTTCCTGTTTGCAAGATGCAGAGTACTTGTTAGAGTGCGTATTCTATTATTAGAACGGTGGCTAACTGATGCATCATGATTACATGGAGAAGTGTCGAAATTAAGTCCACTTCTTGAGAGAACATCAATACTAAGAAGCTTGCAAGAAACACCTTTGGAAACCGTACTCTGATGCGGAATGTCCTTATGATGGCAATTGTCTCGAAGCTACGATGTTTGTGTAATAAAAAAATGGTAACATGAAGCCCATACAAATACACAGATGCGAAAGGATAAACTGGTCTTCACCACCGTAGTCCGCAACAAATTTGAGACAGAAAACAGCAAAAATACGATTATGTTGAAATAAAAAAAGACAGAAATGGTATGGAAGTACTTGTTTAAATGATTTGTTAATTATGTAATTAAAAAAGTCAAAAGAACGTAGCCTTGAACGTTTTGTCCAATAACTGTAGTCATTTAAATGCTAAAATATACATGAAAAAACAGTTTTAAACAACTTACATTTATTACTTTTTGTACTGTTAAATTGCGTTAGCTCAATATATGACATGCGTAATAAAATGTGAATCAAAGATCGAGTAATTAAACAAGGAATATGAATGAGTATATAGTTTACAAAAGAACAACAGTTAACCCAATATGTATTCAATATTCAGTTTTTCAAATGATCAAACATTGTTGAAAAGAAAAGTATTGTCTCAGTACCAGTAACTGTCATTTATGAAACATGGGTATTCTTTTATGGGAACGAAATCTTGATTTTGTGTATAGAAAAAAGTACCTTTATGTAATACATAACATTGCATAAATAAAAGTTCTAGTTGTATAAAAATATTAAACATTTCAGAAAATAAGATATCTAGTTGTATGACGAGTATACTTTTCTTTTGTTTTTTACAACTATAAGTGCAAATATGTATTCACTGGTATAAGGGAAATAATCGATACATGCATTTCATTATTGGCGTATATATGTATTTATTAATTAGATATTAATTTTGATCCATGTTGGCCTTTATTTTACTTGATTAATATCACGAATGACCCAGTCTGATAACAGACCGTTTCTAGTCTAATATCTCATTTTCTGGTAAAATAACAAGTCACGTGAGTTTGTATTATTATTTTACCAGACCGCGAATTGACGCATGGGAAGTTCAACAACATGTTTGTAAACTTCTCCATTGTTCGTCTGCTGTCAGTTTTCTGTTTTCTGTTTCGCAAATAGGTGACAACTATGAAAAACGAAAGTTTGTGAACATTTCGGAGGATGAGACGTGTCTGTTCGTGAAAAGCAAAAGGAATATTAACACAATACGGAAAACAATACAAAAAACATCCACTGACGTGAACACGTTCATTAAATGTATGTGCAAATGAGACAAGCAAAGGTCCGAAAGAGATGTTGCTGAGATACCGGCTGCAGAACTCAAACTTATTTTGGCCCCTAATTTCCTGTTTGTAAAAACGATGATGACGAGTAAGAGACGGGGACACTGCGGTCAATGCGATCGAGTATTCAATGATTTTTCGCTGAAATGAACAGCACTTTTAACATTATGGTATTTAAACATTTTGTTCATTGTAATTTAATATCTAATTAAAAAGAAGTTATAACGTGGTTAGTTTGTTATCAAATAAGATACCAGCCCTTGGTAACTGATATCAGCCTGAGCCGAAACTTCGACCTTCGGTCTCAGGCTGATATCTAGTTTCCTCGTTTGTTATCAACCAAGATACCAGCCATTAGTAACTGATATCAGACTTCGAGCTTCGGTCTCAGACTGATATCTAGTTTCCTCGGGCTGTTATCTTGGTTGAAAAAAAAGCTAACCGCATAATAACCTCTTAGTATTCACTGGTATAAGGGAAATAATCCATATTTAATTACTGTCGTTTAATAAAGATAAACTAAACCTTTTAGAAGGAAGCGCTTACACATGGTTGACTTGTGTGTAAAACACATTTACTTTAAACATTATTGATTGCGAATACATTGCAGAAATCAAAGCTGTGTTTGCAAAACGATTTACACAAGCATAACAGTTAACAGTTAACGCAAATGTTTATTCGCATGTATAACGAGAAAATTAAATTTTCAATTTGGCTTTTAACAACGTCATTAACTTTCATGTATGGCTCCGTGGCCCCTTAACGACGTTGCGTTGTAAACCTTCGCCTCTCACCGCTGCGGGTTCGAATGTAAGTGAGGAAGTGTCGATTCTTACTAATGGCGGGAGGTGTACGGTACTGGTTCAACCCAGGAAAAGTGGGTGGTCTGCCTCCACCACAAAAACAATCGACCGTCAAATATAACCTTACATGTGTTGAACATGACGTAAAACATCATACAAAAATGTATGAAAACAATGACCATACGTAATGATGAGATGACGCTGCGTGTAGCATGTAATGCTCCTTTGTCAGCTTACAAATGTTCCACTATACGTAAGAATAGTACACAGTAATGTATGACACATATGTGTCCACTAAGGCACCCTGGTTTAGACATGAACCTATGAGAAAACATAATTTTGTTAAACTCACCAACAAACAAACACATACCATTTTTTACATAATGCACAATACTCCAATTACAGATTTAAAATTATATTTAGATTTAAATCAAAATGTACTTTTATTTCATACCCCCGCCAACCCCGTTTTCGCTTCTTGGAGAAGGGGTTGGATGGGGTATGAAAGTTAATACTCGGACCACGTAATGAATCGGTTTATCAGGCCATTGTTCAAATTAGTATGAAGTGTACCGAAACATATGTAGCTAGGCGGCTAATAACACATTTCGCGACAAGGGTACCGACGTGGATTATGTCAATGGGTGCCTAATCTTGGGTTGTATGTGCACAACAACTTCCTTTTGTTTTAATGCCGTTGAATCCTATACAATAAGTACAGTGTCTGGAAAGTGCATCGGATTATATTATTTAATACTCTGTCAAGTGAGAAAGTGTCGATTCTTACGGATGGCGGGTGATATACAGTACTGGTGGTCTGCCTCCACAAAAATATAATATATTATTATGTCGTCATATATGGCCTAACATGTGCTAAAACTGACGTAAGACACCAATCAAACAAAACAATATTGATTTCTGTTTTCCTGTTTGTGTGAAGTACTCGAGTGCATCCGTAAGTTAAGTGTATTTCAATGGGAGACAGTTCTTTGGAAGAAAATAATATAATACATAAAGGGTTACTTGCTCTTCTTTGTGTGTAGCATGTATGTTTGCTTATGTGTGGTCAGTGCAAAGGAATTAATTTATGAGAAATAATTTTATTTTGTGATACACTAATGTGATATGATATTGATATTGTGTTAAAATAATTGTGTCTTTAAACTTTAAAAAAGCTCTTTTTTTTAATAAATCACGAGCCATTACTCCGGTGTTAATATTCTGATCTAGCTGGTTTTCAAACTTGTCAAAACGTTACTTAATAACAACACTCTCTACGAGTTTGGTAATTTGCAAGTGTATAGTGAATGTGCTTGAGTGCTAATCATGCAAAATATAGCCTCGTTAATAATTCAAGGGTCTGCTGTAACTCGTCGGATATAGCTGGTTATCGAACGTGTACGAGCTTTCATTATTTTCAACAATCTAAGTTAGTATTAAATACAAAATCTCTGGCAAAGTTTGATATAGTTAAAAATAAATGCTCTTTCGTGTTCATCCGGCAAAAGCGGACGGACAACTTGTCATCACATAAGCTCTGATACGGACGGACAACTTGTCATCCCATAAGACTTTCGGCCAGTAGAGCTAAAACTAGGCATACATTACGTACCTCTTGCCAATGCTATTATGTATTCTCCATGCTGAATTATGAAGTCTCTCCCAGTCGCAGAATTCACCAATGATGTTGCACATTCTGATACTATTAACATTTTCATGACATCACAAAGATCAGTAATTCCATTCGTGGCAATTTTCTCCATTAAATTAACCAAAAGGTCCAAGCCGCCATATTCGATAAATTGTTCGTTAAAAACGCCGCCTTCTTTTGATATTTTTAAATCCAGAGCCATAAGGAATGGTATTTTGGGATACCTCAAAAGGTCAACGCAGACTTCAGGGTCGCAGTTATCAAGATTTGGATTCGAAAGTCGGAACACTATGCGGTCTCTGATTGCAGCAAGCTTCGGATTAATTACAGGTTCTCGCATAAAAATGTCATCTACACCGAAGTCAAGGCTGTAACATGAGGATGGATCGACTGTATTCTCTAAAGAGGATTTCTCATTTAACCCATCGATACTGCTGTGTGCTGATGACGCAGTGATAGCTTCAACCTGCTCTACTGAGTTTTCCTTGGATATGTTTTCGTTTATGTTAATTTCAGTTTGGGTCCAAACCGTTCTTGTATCAACACTTCGGAACCCAGACAGGTTTGACATGGATAGCATGGATTTCTGGGAGATCAAGCTGCATCTAGACGCAGGTCCTGATACTAAGGACCCTTTTGATAATCGATCAGGTGTTAATAACCCAGCAGGCCTTGGCTGTCTTAGAGAATCGATGGAATCTTTAGTATGGCATTCTGCGTCAACAGTTAAGTAGTTGTTAGAGTCTGGCACGGTATCCTCGACTGGCTCTTCTATTTTAACTACTACCACGGCGAACCCATCCTCCACTTTCTCTTCTATTGCTACGTTTAAGTCTTCTTCGCTTTTATCAACTGTTTTTTTCGCCCCTCTTCTAAATTTCTTTAGAAATTTAAACTTCATTTTAAATTTTGGAAGTTTCATTTTCTTTCGTTGTTTGGGTGTTTCCGAGTCATCGGTTGGTCGCTTTTTAATGCGATTTAGCTGCTTGCGAATCTTATCCATCTGTCTAAACCTGAAAATAAGAATATCAGATGTTCAAGTATATTCGCCAAATGTGCGCCATTTTATACTAAACACGAGTTCATTTCATATCAGTGCCTGGTGAGTTAGCTCATTCGGGAGAGCCGACTTCCCAGAATCCCGCCCTCGAGTCCCGGTTCACCTTTGTCTATCAATGTGGCATTCGGCGCCCAACCTTGTGCCAGAACTGTCCGTATTTCAGCATGACATAGTATGAACATAAGTCTGGAGAGAACTGAGCTTCGAGGTGGCCGGTTAGCTCTGTAGGCAGAGTACCAGAACGGTAGAACAAAAAGTCCCTGGTTCGATCTCTGTAATAATTGTCTAGCAAATGTATTGTTCTAACGCATTGTTTTGAAAGCATCTGGAACAGTTTCGGACCTTGAGCAGACATAACCAACAGACTCAAAATTAAATATAGACAGCAACGTGTACCTTTTCCCGCGGTCAACATAAATGAAAATAATTCCAGCATAAAATCAGTAGTCATTCAATTGATGCTTTCTGAACCAACCTTTGTCAAGTTTCAGATAGGCCAGGCGCGTAGCCAGGCATCTGCCCGTACGCCCGGGCGTACAGTTCGCCAGAAATAAATAATAAAATAAATGGTCCAAATATGCAATAAAATCCGAAGTGGGGTAGGAGGTTAGGGGTAAAATATTTCAAGCACAGTCGTTGTGCCCTTATTTTCCCGATCTTAATTTTTTTATAAAAAAAGATAAATACATGTATACTATTTGAATTGAATTTACATATGCGCTTTCTTCTGCTTGAATTATATTGAATTTAATCTAAGCTAAAAATCCTGAAATCTAACGTACGATCGTGAAGAGCCTCCCTGACCATGGGGTGGTTGCTACTTGGAACCCCATCGGGCGTACAGTTCAAATTCACCCAGCTACGCCCCTGTAGGCTCAACAGGATCAACTAAATTATAAGTCATGTTGAAATGAATAGGTTGCCTCGTCTACGTCCAAGTACTTCCTTTATATTTAATACAAAATGTATAACTTACTTTATCGCTAAACGACAGCAATCATTTCTTCTTTTTAATATCAATATTAAATCCTCGTATTTAAACGCTGAAACATTTGTATTTAATTAAAGAATATCATTCAAGAAAATACTATTGATCTATTAGACTATTATTGATGCTCGTTTTTATTGGATGAAAGATAATGACAAACGAGAGTAATTACAAGTAAGCGATGTTGATGGTTGAACAAGGCCAAACAACTCTAATTGTATACAACCGTCAAGAGTCGTGATCACTCAATCGCTCATTGTCGATTCATATGCTTCTCACATTAAAGTCAGAATAAGCTTATTGTTAACATTAACGGAGATGATAGAGACTTTGTGTCAAGTATGTGTGTATAATATTGCCGTCAAATTTGCATTAAATCCGCCGATTTACTCAGCCGATAATAGAAACAACTGATTAGAAACGTACGCTTCGTTAAAAAGGCACGCTGACATTTTAACTCTTGTGTTTACATAAACATTACCGGTGCTATAAATAAACCATTTGGATCTGCACACTTCATGTGTTGTGCTTAGCGTCGGCCAGCGTGTAGGGGACACTGCATAATTAGTACCACAAATATTATTCGGCATATTGTGTACAGTTTAATTTTATTCAGTGTATTGGTTAGCGTAAATCTCTAAGTTGTAACGCTTCCGAATGCTTCGTCAACTGCTTCGGTTTATATGTTGATAGGCATATTCTGCCTTTAATGTCTTACAGCTTGGGACAAACGGCAATCTTGAAGTATGTATCACCTAGATGTATTAAGCCAGTTTTACTTTACTTGAAACCTGCTTATATATAATAAAAGGTAATACAATTTGGACAAAATAATAAAAGACGTTATTATGGAGTATAAGCTTGTTTAAAGTAGATCTATTTCAAAATACAATTACACACTTATTTAATTATATATATCAAGATCAGTTTGACATTTAATGATAAAAATCGTGATCAGCCATCCTTCAAGGCTTCATAGCTAACCCTTGACTTCTCGTTAGTCTCGTGTATTGTCAACAACAGTGTTTAACCCTTTACTCGCTAAGCACGACTATAATAGCCTTTGCGTCCATTGTAAACCCAGATCAGCCTGAGAGTAACTCGCAGGCTTAAACTCGCAGGCTGATTTACTGGCAGGCTGATCAGGGTTTAAAATGTCCGGCTGCTGATAAGTCATTTCCCCCAAAACACCCCTTTGTCACATAAATGTCATGGTCTTAATTTAAAGAAAGAACAGTCTATTATATATAAGTAGCTGGTTAAGGATTAACTATAAATCATTTAGCGACAAGCAGATTGACTACGCGTGGCCTAATAAAACTGTAACTACATGTATATCCTCATTATAATTGTGGGAAGAGCACTACCATATATCCTGGAAGGACGGAAGTTGAAACAATGATGGTGTTGAGATAACACTTAAAACAGACCTTCAGATTCAGATGAAGAAGTAAACATTTTATGAGAAGATTTCATATAGCTGTATACAAGTGCGTCACGTAATGTCGTTAAGTGGCAATAATATCATATTCTTACACATGTAATAAACTGACATATATATACTCAGTTGCAAAAGAAAGTGTACACTTTGAAAATTTTACTTTACACCCCTGTCCTCTTTATTAAGCGACAGTCCCTTAATGATTCAACCTACTGAAAAACAAATGACAACATGATATTGGCAATGGCATGATAAAGCTTTGGTACCAAACATGGAATATTCATTTTGGAAGTTGTCAATCTAATTCTATACAATTAAATCTAAACAAAACTCAGCGTACACTTTCTTTTGCAACTGAGTATACAGATAGAATACCGTGGTGTTAGGAATATTGATAACAATGATTTTATTTCGGACGTAAACTGCAACTTTATATGTAAATAAAAGTGTATTGAACTATACATTTTCAAAAAAGTATTGAAATCGTAGACAGTATATACCCCAATATTATCACAATGACAGCAGCAGCACACGCGGTTCCATTCTTATAACAGAAATGTATTCTATGCTTTCTATCATTTGACATTACCCTGTGTCATTGTGTTAGTATAAACTTGCAATGGACATTAACTCTAATTAAAGTGTAGATAGAGTTATGGTTCTTATGCTACATGCACTTTTTATTATTGATCATTATTGTCCTCTAGCATCGAGGGATAATTCTGTATTTAGTCAAACTGAAGTTAGAGTGATGTTTCTTGTGATCTCAACTTCCTCATTCGACTTCCATTAGTAGTTGTCAAGTTATGCCTCGGACGATTATTATTATTATACAATTACTCTAATTTAATTGAAGATATAGTTATGACATTTCCCTCTAGCACTGTGTCAAGTTTCATTTCAGTCCCATTAGTAGTTTTCAAGTTATGCTCCGGACAAGAATTATAAGTGTCAGACAAATGACTCTAATTTGAATGAAGACGGATTGTTGTTCTTGCACTCGGTACTTTCAATGTATTATTATGTGAAGTTTCATTCACATTAGTTTAGTAGATTTCAAGTTATGCGCTGGACAGGATATTTAGACGTACGGAAGGACGGAAGGACGAACAAAAGTGGCGACACTATGCTCCCCAAAAATAGTTCGGGGAGCATAACAAATAAATTCAACTGAGAAACGTACCGGCATGTTGTAGGCACTAAGTAAAATGCTTGTTGGCCGACAATTAAACTAAAGTAGAAAGATATTGTAAGTAGGATAATAATAAATCATAATGTGGTCCCGCATTAATTCTCTTAAGCGATAGGAAAGCTTATATTAGCAGAATTTTATAACAGATATTTCGACAATAAAACACGTTTAAGGGGGAATTGACCTATTCGAAAATTTAAGGGTACGCATATGAAATATATATATTTGTAAATTTGAAGATATTTGCGATTTGAATCTGAATATTGTTTTGCCGTTATTTAAACATGTTTTTATTAATAACGTCTCAAATATGGCCATGTTTGACGTTTTTCATAAAAGCCCCGTTGTACTCAGTTTTCAAAGTTTTTGACATTTTTAGAGTGTTAGGCTAGTCACATGTAATTATGTTTTATATCAAACTGTTCGTCTTGATAAGACCTTTCAATTGATATATAAATTATTTCATTTACAATAAGACATAAAATAATATTTATAGAATTTCCTTTTCTTTCTCCTATTTTTTACCGTGAAATTTTAAGAAAAAACAAAGTTAAAGCCTTTTATCTTTTAAACGGCTTCATAAAAAACTGCACAGTTTTAATATGTTTTAGGGAATTTAATTTCCTATCGGAGTATAAACTAAAATTTGCTGGTCATTGGAATATTTTTTTCTGTATTCTTGTTTTATGAACCATAATACCCTTCGAAAAAGACGTCGTGTCATGAAAATAACGTCGACGTCGACGGTATTTGTATTAAAGGTACATTGTAAATGTTGGTGATGTATTAACAATTATTTTGTGATAATTACCTATTCATATATAATTTATAGTTACCGTCTAGATGGACTGTACATGTTACTCAATATAAATTGCTGAATGTTTTTAGCAATTCGTCAATTTCATTGACTGAAATATAACTTATATTAAATATATGTGATTAAATATATGTACGTGAAAACAGACAGTAATGAGTTGTTCGTGATTTTTCAAAAGCTAGCGGTTTCGCCTATCCAACCCATGTATTGTTTCAAATGTGTCTACAAGAGTATAACACATGCATTACTATATAATACTAATATGAGTAATACAAATAGTATTTATACATTATATACGCATGCATAATATGAAAGCAGAATATAATTAAAGTATGCATTTAAATTAAATAAGTGTATGCCCTTGTTGTTGTTAGGGTTTGCATGTAGAACACAATTAAGACGTACTGCACGTGGAAAATATTACTGACAGTATGACGTCATACGACTTAAAAATGGCCTCCACCTCTAGCAGGATTAACACCAGAAAAAAGAGAACATTTGTATCAAGGCAAGGAAACAAAAGGAAGAGATTTTAACTAAATATGTACGTAGCATTAAGAAACAACATAATACAGTTCATGGAAGAAGAATCATTGACATTTCATATTTCGGGGCTATGTTTGATGACGGTTGTCAAACGTGTGGTAAAGATTTGAAGTTCAAAAACTTATTTCGTGAAGGTCACTTTGGACTTTGCTCGAGGTTTTATTGTTCGTGCACTGATTGTGATTCGGAGACAGTTATTGCTACACCAAGGACAACGGGACCAACACATTTAAAAAGAAAAGGCTGCCGGTAAGTAAATAAACCGGACTTGAATGCATGTCTTGCATGAGGCTAATCATTTTAGCAATGGTTAAGATACTGATTTAAGGTTGGGGTTTACATGCATTTAAATATGTTAAGTTAAATGATAAACATTGTTATTTTCTTTTTATCGTGTAATAAACGCCACCTTTTATCAACAGTTTATTCACTATTAACATTTTAAATAAAACATCTATGTTTATCTTTTTATGTTTTCCAGTTTTCCAGTTTTTATATTTCCTCCCAGTTGTCCCTTCTTCCCTTTTATTACTGTTTGACCTCTACATAAGACCTAACCATTGGATGCTTTTTAAAAGCAGCCAACGTGTTTCATACATTTGTGTTATTTATTTTCTTATGAATCAGTAAACTATCATAATAATAAAGTACCCATATGTGCACGTGCTTTTTGTCCGCACGGCGCTTTTTGTCCGCGGCGCTTTTTGTCCGCACAAAATTTGAAAAAGTGACGCTTTTTGTCCGCGCGGCGCTTGTCGTCCGCAGAAAAAAATGAAAAAATGATGCCTTTTGTCCGCATGGAGCTTTTTGTCCGCACAAAATTTGAAAAAGTGACGCTTTTTGTCCGCGCGGCGCTTTTTGTCCGCACACAATTTGAAAAAGTGACGCTTTTTGTCCGCGCGGCGCTTTTTGTCCGCAGAAAAAAATGAAAAAATGATGCCTTTTGTCCGCATGGCGCTTTTTGTCCGCACAAAATTTGAAAAAGTGACGCTTTTTGTCCGCGCGGCGCTTTTTGTCCGCAGAAAAAATGAAAAAATGATGCCTTTTGTCCGCATGGAGCTTTTTGTCCGCACTAAATTTGAAAAAGTGACGCTTTTTGTCCGCGCGGCGCTTTTTGTCCGCAGAAAAAATGAAAACATGATGCCTTTTGTCCGCATGGCGCTTTTTGTCCGCACAAAATCTGAAAAAGTGACGCCTTTTGTCCGCACGGCGCTTTTTGTCCGCAGAAAAAATGAAAAAGATGATGCCTTTTGTCCGCATGGCGATTTTTGTCCGCTAAAATCTGAAAAAAGTGACGCATTGTGTCCGCGCGGCGCTTTTTGTTTACATAAATTCAGAAAAATTGATGCCCCCAATGTGAATTTGACCTTTTACTTTTAAATGTAAGCTTGACCTTAGAGCCACGGACCTGGATTTTGTCACGTTATTTCAGAGTTATTCACAGGACACGATTGTGCGGACGTACGGACTGACATACGGACGGTGTGACTACTATATGCCTCTCTTAAAACTACGCTTTTTGTTCGCCGAAAATCTTAAGATGAGGTAAAATTGTGTACGTTCTTTTAACTTTTTCAGTAATGTTCTATATTATTATATGGCAGGGATAAAATATTGTTAATCATCATATGAAATCGCTTCTTTGACACGTTCGAGAATCTCACCTTCTGTACTGAATCGGCAGTAATAAGAGTTAAGGCGGAGGATTTCCAGTTATGCGGTAAGAATATGTCCAAATTGATGTAGTTGAGCTAAACAAATATTTTACCAACACTTATACGCTGAGAGCTTATACTTGGTAGACCCTCCCTCCCCCGGGGAAATTGTGTAGGCCCTGCTTTTCTGGAAGTCCATTACGTATGTAGTATTGTTCAACTTGTCTGCCATTGGATCGTGTACATGGTGTAGAATAAGTTACCTACAAAATAATAATTATATTTACTGAAGACTAAAATATATGGAAGTAAATGTTTGTATTTTATTTTTTCTTCATTAGTCATGCCTATTATAATACAAACTTTCGATTCACTTACTTTTTATACCTTGGATATCTGCGTTTCTATGCCTACGTAACCTTAATTTTCGTTACATTGTTTTATTAAGAACATTAATGATGTTACATACGAAAATTATTCCAAACCGTACATGTATCACAGACAATCACATATGTCCTCATGTTGTTAATAATGTATTGTTCTTGTAATGTCCGTAACATAGCGTGTTTTTAAATTATTTTCTATTTTCCGAATGTTAAAAGAAAGTAGTACACATCCAATTATTACCTTGGCATCCCCTTTTTTAATTAACATGAAATACGACTGCATTACTGAAAGCCGGATCAATATTTTGTACCCATCAAATATGAGTATCCGTCATTTTGGACGTACCAGAGTTTTCTATATTTTGGCCCTTGGAAAAAGATTATAAGAATCTTTCATGGGTATCCGGTAGCCGAGTTTCCGATTAAAACACTTATACCGAAGGTTGGAATTCCCTATCTGAACCAAATACCCATGATAGAATCTTTATCTTGCAAATTAGAAACATGTTGTGCATTGACGCCGCCAGCTACAAACGTTCTACGTGTTCCTGCATACCGGATGTTGGCGCGCGTGAATGTTATCTCGACCCTAGGGTGAGATGGAAATATCTAGCCCCGGTAAAATGACAGATATCCTTGTCCGGTATGCAAGAATATAAGAATCTTTCATGGGTGTCCGGTGAAGATAGGGAATTCCAACCCGAGGTATACGTGTTTTTATCGGAACCGAGGCTCTGCACAGCATGTCTCTAATTTGCAAGATATCTAATATACAAGATAAAGAATATATCATGGGTATTCGGTTCAGATAGGGAATTCCAACTCTCGGTATGATTGTTTTAATCGGAACCTCGGCCGAGCCTCCGTTCCGATAAACACTTATACCTCGGGTTGGATTTCCCTGTCTTCACCGGATACCCATGAACGATTCTTATCATGTTCAATCTGATGTATACTTATTCCTATGATGAAAACAGAACTTCGTGATCATCTGACAGCAATGACAAATATTTCATCTAGAATGGTAAGCTGGTGTTTTCACACAGACAAAGTAGAGGTTGGATGTTTCGTGCATGTCTGTCTGGTGTCCAGTAGAGCATTTTGCTTTTGTCAATTCTATCTGAATTGCCATCAGTTGTTGCAAGATATCGAGCCTAGAGGATATGGTAACTTCAACTTAAGATATGTCTTATACCTGAAGAATAAGGGAACCAAACCAAATATAGTGTGTTACAGATCTGGTCAGCGTGTTGTGTTAATTAACAAGTCATTGAGAATTATGTCATGGTGTTATCAGCATGATACTGAAATAAATCATAAGCAACAAATCTCTATGCTGGAATACGAGACGATCGTAGGTATAGATCATTATAATTGACATCAAATCGGAATGGGGTTTGTGCATCCAATGATAGATTCCGTGGTTCTTCTTAAGTCATTTGAAATGTTTTTTGTTCAGGATTGATGCAGTTTTGTGCACGAAGAAATTAGTTCAAATGCCATATTTATCTGGAGATTGGCCTTTTGCTTTAAATTGAGTGTAATGCACCAGTGGTATTACTGGTATGTTGCATACTTTGTACTCTGATTGATAGTTGATGAATAGTTATGGGACTTGTGGAAGAGCGACACTAAATCTTGTTCTGGAGAAATTTATTTATTTGACAAGGTCATACATGTGATACTTTCACGACCTCAATCTGGGAGTTTAGGGATTTTTTTAAGGGAGATTCATGCACAAATCTGGGAAGTTTTTTCGCGGGATATTTTCAGCGCGCGGGCAGTATTTTTTAACCAAATTCCATAAACGAATACCTGAAAATACACTTTTAAACAAGTTTCTTCATTGATGTCATGGGAGCCGGATATTATAAACAAGAAATGAGTAAAAACAAAAAAAATTAACAATATTTTATTTTCATGCTTTTTTTTCATTTTCTTTTTATTAATAATTCATTTTTTAATTTAATATTTCAATTTTTAATTTGGTCCAAGAAAAAGTACAAACATGGAACAAAAGCAACCAACACCCTTATTTTTTTTTTCAAGTAAAAACTTAAATCAAACATAAAAACATCGAACAAAAGCAACGTTCGTCAATCACGGAACTTTATTTGAAGTAAAATCTTTATAAAATGTATTAATTGTTTTAAATAAATCAAACATTCTCACCAAATTCAAGCAGACAAAGTCTACTTTCGTTTTCGCTATCCGATAATTTCTGCGTCAAACATTCATTTTCCACTTCTGAATAAATGACACCGGCAATTTGTTTTAAGTCGTATCGAACCTGTTTGATTACAGACATCATTAAATACTTCATAAGTGTGCTGCTAATCCTTTGATAAGATCAATTAAGCCAATGAACTGTTTGCAACCCCCCCCCCCACCCCCCCCCCCCCCACCCTCCCCCCCACCACCACCACTACCACCAGACAATGAATAGAATAGAATAGTGCTTACTAAGACCGATTTTAAAAAATCCATTTTAGCAATTTTACGGGAGTTTTTCATACAATTCCGTGGGGCCGGGAGGAGGGTTAGAATTCCGTGAGATTTCATCTCACGCCGTGAGGTATCACATGTATGCAAGGTGACAGGTTGTGTCGAGACACGGGGTGTCATTAAATCTACTGGAAAGTGTCTGGTGTAGTTGTAAAGCTTCTCCAAGAACATTGGACATTAAGTTGAATATGTATATACATGTCAAGTTTATTCTCCTTTGTGTCTGTTTTTGATAAAACTGAGTATTATTAGTATAGTGTTTAAATACTAGTATATATTAAGGCAAGACTAACTTACATTCGATGGTGACTGTAGCAACCCTAAATGTAACAAAGCGCCAAAGGTAACAACAACGAAATTACGAACGCCATTTGTAACAAAATGTCGGCAAATGTAACAATTTTCCGCTAAATGTTATAAAATCAGTTTTCGCTAAAAGTTACAAATATGTGCCATATGTAACACAAGTTTAGGTTCCGCTAAAAGTTACAACCACTTTCGCTAAATGTTAACTAATTAAATATCACCTGGTATGTTCTTCTTTGTATGTCGTTTAAGAAAACTCGAATCATTTTTAACATAACCATCAAAGTTTCTGGAATACACAATAAAAACAAACTATTTTATAAAAAAAATCTTGTCATTGAGTGAACCATTGTCCTTCTGAAAGGCTGCACAGCCTTTCTGTGCTTTCAGTGCTTTGATTGATTTTGCGTAGTCTGAAAGGTTCCTTACCAAGAAAACATAGAACCAAGATTGATTGAACGTAATATCTGTTCTGTTTGGCGATTTTGTAGAGACAAAGACGGTTACAGGCCAAGTAAATATTATTATATCTCACTGTTAACACTCCATTATATCAAATTCCCAATACCCCAAAGTGAAGCTATACCAGATGGCTCCTTGTTTTGACGTCAGAGTAAGACATTTTGAAATGGCACCACTCCACGTGGTCGGTATAATAAAATAAATATCGATTGATTGATATTGATTGATTGATTGATTGATTGATTGATTGATTGATTGATTGATTGATTGATTGATTGATTGATTGATTGATTGATTGATTGATTGATTGATTGATTGATTGATTGATTGATTAAAAAAAACGATGTAAATATCGTCAGTCCATGCCTTCAAACAATCAAAAATGAAGTCGAGTTTTTCTGTTTTCATCGTGTAATAGTCGTATTTCATGTTCAATATGGACGCAAATGTTTGCTATGTTGGTATGCTCGCTATAGAAAGTGTTAAATAAATACTTTAGTGTTTATATCCTGCTGGTCTAAGTTGTCAGATACTTGATTTGAAAAGTGACGCCAAATGTCTGTGAAACATACGTTACGCTACTTCGGTGGATACTGAACATACTAGTCGTCTTAATCAACAACAATGGGGGGCATTTAAATGCTACAAAGATATGCTTTTTTATAAAATGAACATGGTTGAAACATTTATACGTATCCCGTTTGTGCAATTTCCATGGATCTAGATGAAACAAATGGGGGGTCACTTTTTAACACGAAACATACGTTACCAAGCTTTGAGTGCAAATATGATATACAAGGCATGGTTAATATTTGTAATATGCATATTAAAATAACAAATGTGACCCATGCTACCCCATATAAAATGTAATACCAAATAGTAACGTATGTTTCTTTTAAGTTCATTCGTCATTCATGAATCTGAAACATGTATTCCATTTATAAAATATATAAATTTCAATATGTATATGTTTATAATTTTATTTTGAGACATTTTATTTAATAGATAAAGAAGCTTATATATTAAATAAAATGTAAACTTATCAAGCTTCATTCGATACATTCTCAAATTACTGTGTTAAGCTCAAAATGTCACATTGCGGCGTAATAATTCTGAATACCTTGCTATGTTTAACATCGAATGAAATATTTTTTAACCAAATATATGGATTACTTGTTAGTCAACAACAATGAGTAGAAAATGGTAAAATATGTAGTAAGTTGAATTTTAAAACATCAAAATATTATACGCCAACATCTGATGTCAAAGTACTTGCATTTGGTAAGTTTCGACAAATCGTTAATGAAAGCATTTAAAGTTTTCAACCCGTGTCTGTTCTACATAAAGTAGGGGAAAATATACAATTTGTAGTTCTGTGCATGCCCGTCTGTATTATCACAAATCAAGGAAGTACTGCTCAGACTTCGAAAGAAGTGAATTGCAACATATTGATGAGCCAATATTAGTGGGGTTATGGCTCGATCCCGCTTGCGGATAACTCCACTAAGTTGTCGAAATGGCGGTCTCGTGTACATGTATATTTGTGCGTTGGTCTGTCCGTCCGGTCCTTTGTCCGTCTGTCCCTCGTTCATCAGAATTTCGTGTCCGGTCCATAAATTTGACAACTATGGGGATCTTAAATCTAGAGCTATCACGAAACCTGATCAATACCCCCAAAACACCGCTTTGACAGTAACCCAAATATACCAATACAAGGTGTTTAAGTTCAAGGGCCATAACTCTGAAACGGGTGGACCGAGGTGAATGAAAATTGTGTCAGGCACATGTACACTTCATGGTGATCATGTTTGCCTAGTTACATTGTAATCCCTGGAACACTGTGGGAGTAGTTTGCGACACAATGGTTGCATGTACCTATATATGACAGTAAATCAAAATGTCTATACTCAAGGGTCCATAATACTGCAAGACGTGGACCGAGGCGAACGAAAATTGTGTTACGCACATCTACACTTCGAGGTAATCATGACTGCCAAGTTTCATTGCAATCCCTCGAAAACCGAAGAAAGGGTTCGCGCCATACATTTGTATATATCCCTATTTGAGATCTAAGTTAAAAGGCCCATAAATCTGCAAGACCTGGACTGAGGTGAAGGAAACTTGTATAACGCACAAGAACACTTCATGATGATCATGGTTGCCAACTTTCATTCGAATTCCTCTAAAACTGTGGAGGTTTAGTACTTCGCGACACAAGGTTGTTAACACCCCTAAATAACAGTAAATCAAAATATCTAAGTTCAAGGGCCCGTAACTGCGTAAGGCCTGAACTAAGGCAAACAAAAATTATGTATTTTGCAATCCCTCCAAAACTGCGGATGTAGTTTGTACCAGAAGGCTGTATGTACCCCTATATGACAGTAAATGGAAATATCCATGTTCAAGGGTCCATAACTGAAAGGCCTAGACCATGGCGAATGAAAATTTCGTTGGAATCCCTTTAAAACTGTGGAAGTAGTTCGTGCCACAACGTACTACAGTAGACCATCCACTTGGCGCGATTGACGCGCGTGTATGCTGCTTGACGTTAAAATTGAGCGTTTGGCGTGAATGTGCTGACGCGAGGTAGCATTCTCTTAGTCAACGCTGCTCTATATGATGTGATGTACGGACGCGTTTTTCTACATATTCGCCATTCTCATTTGCTGCTGAAGCTGAGCGTGAACTGAGGCATGAGCGTGAAAATCGAAACCCGATCGATTTTCTTTCGCGTCACGCTTCACGTCAGCGTTTCACGTCACGCGAAAGTGGATGGGGTCCTACGATGTTTCTACTTTATCGATTTTTACGAATGGGTATTTTTTAATTTGGTTTAGTTAATTTAGTTCTTCTATGAATGAGGTTTCATAACTAGAGTGTTCACAAGGCTTAATATGTTTCAGCGGCCATAAATCAGGTTAAATTATTCCGATCTCGCTGGTTATCGAACTCGTCCCAGCTTTCATATAGACACTGGGAGAGTTTCGTTTAGATCCGTTTAATGTTAAAGGCCCTAGAGTGTTCACAAGGTGGAAAATTGCTTTTTTCAGAAAAACAAAGGCCAAAACTCCGGTATTACTGGTTTTCGAACTTGTCCGAGCTTTTATTAAAATGAACATTCTGTGCATGTTTAGTAAAGATCAAATAATAAATAAAGGTGCTAGAGTGTTCACAAGGCTAAATATGGCATTTTTCAGAAAAACAAGGGCCTTAACTCCGGTGAAATTATTCCGTTCTCGCTGGTTTTCAAACTTGTGCAAGCTTTCAATGATATAAAAACACTGGCAAAGTTTCGTTAAGATCCGTTTAATATTGAACCCTAGAGTGTTCACAAGGCAGAAAATAGCATTTTTCAGAAAAACAAGGGCCATAACTCCGGTTTTCAAGCTTGTCCCAGCTTTCATTAATATTAATAATCAATACAAGTTTGGTAAAGATCAAATAATAAATGAAGGTGCTAGAGTGTTCACAAGGCTTAATATGGCATTTTTCAACAAAACAAGGGCCATAACTCCGGTGAAATTATTCCGATCAGACTGGATTTCGAACTTGTCGGAGATTTCATTGATATAAAGACTCTGGCAAAGTTTTGTTAGATCCGATTAATAATGAAGCCCCTAGAGTGTTCATATGGCAAAAGTTAACGGACAGACAGACAGGCGGACGACGGACAACAAGCTCTGCTGCCGTTTGGCCAGTAAAGCTAAAAACTTACATGAACACTGTATATTGCTCGCATTAAAGATAATAGGCCCAATAGGGTCTGTGGACGCTCTACTGGCTAAAGATAAAGTTTATGTATAAGGGGCCATAACTCTAAAGAGCCCATACTCATCAAAAATCTGTAAACTGGAACACGACGATGATGTGATGATCAACCCAGTAAAGTTTCGTTGAAAAATAGTTTTTTATCTAAATCAAGGGCATGACTCTGCTGTTATTGTTCTATTACTATCTGGCTGTTTTTTAAAACATGTCCAAGCATTTATTAATCTTTAGCAATGTTAAAAAGATTGGCAAAGATCAGATAAAAAAATAAGTCCCTACCGTTTAAACGAGGCAAAATGTAGTATTTTTAACGAAATAAAGGGTCATAACTCCCCTAGTACTAGTCCGAACTCGCTGGTTTCGAAGCTGTTTAAGCTTTTATTGACATGAACAATCTGGTAGAGTTTGGTAAAGATCGGATGAAACATAAAGCCCCTATTCATAATTTTGATAATGCATCATCAAAATAAACTGACCAATCAGTGACCAGGAAACCTGAGAGTTCTCGGTCTTTATCCTTGCTGTTCAACCAAGTTTACAGTTAAAATTAAGGTATTTACAGTGTGACTATTTTAAAACCCTGCATATTTCATGCATGTTTATGTAAATTGATTCAATATATTTACCACTCAAAATGGAATCTTGAAAATTATTATATTTTTTGCTCGGTCAATGATTTTTATTTTACTACAGAATTTAAGGATAAAAACCGAGTAATACAAATGTTATCACCTAATGAAAATAAAGTAAAATCTCAACATTTTGGCAATGAAAAAATATGAATTGTCTAAAAGAGGCAACATAGAGCATTTTAACTAATTCAAGGGCCATGACCAGTTACTGTTCCGATCTGACTGCTTGTTTAGCTTCTCTGAGCATTTATTGCTAATAACAATCTTTTCAAGTTTGGTAAAAATCAGATGAAAAAGAAAAGAAAGCCCTAATATTTAAACAAGGTAAACTATAACATGTTTAACTTATTCAAGGGCCATACCCTTGCTGTTACTGGTCCGATCATACTGGTTTTCGAACTTGTTCGAGCTTGTATTGATATTAACACTCTGGTAAAGTTTGGTAAAGATTAAATGAAAAACGAAGGCCTATTGTCTTAACAAGACAAATGTTATCGAAACATGTAATTTTAAATCGAAAATGAATATAATTTGAAAAGATTATAAAATAATATTATCCCAAAATTTACAAAGTCAAACATGACCATTCCTTTGCAAAATTACCTTATTTCCATTCATTGTCACGTATTGGGGCTATACCTGTAGTAAGAGATTACTTTGCTCTAAATAAGTTATGTTTCTAGTGACCGACATCAACTATTAAAATTAAAAAAAATAATAAAATTTAACTAAAACGTCGGAAGTTGTTATTCATGTGTCCGGAATGTGTAGTTATTTGTTGGTTCAAGCGACACATTTATGCCTTTTTTTTTAATTTATATTGTAAACAACTAAATGTGCAATTGCATATATAACATGTGTACCATCGCTCTAATGATTTTGAATGGCTATGGTACAAAACATATATAGATTATTTTTTTCTCTTGTGCAATTAATACTACACTCTTGGGCGAGAATCAGTATCAATCGCATATACTCGAAATGTTATTACCAGTCACTCGATGTTCACATCAATGCCGAATATTCGCAATGATCTATGTTGCCGAATATTCGCAATGATCTATGTTGCCGAATATTCGCAATGATCTATGTTCAATGTTCATAAAAATGTGAGGTAATATTTAAACCAATATGGACGATGCACGAAATCAAAAAGATAAGTTCTCATTTCAAAAACATAATTTTTCCGCCCATGAAGTGAAGTCAAATAGACGTCGTATCACAACAAGTATTTGATTGAGTAATTTTTTTTTAATTCTAGAGTCAGAATGTTACGAAAGGGGTAAGATTGTATTTGCTAAAATTTTACATGAGTAAAGTAATTGAATAATTCTGTAAATGTATGTAGCAAATAACATTTTATTCTAGTGGAAACGAAACGCATAGAAAATTTACGTCACGTCAAAGCGTTAAATGATAACAAATGTAGGCCACATTGAGTAAAGAAATGTAATTGAATTGAATTTGGGTTTTAAGGAGCACCAACACATGAAACGTTTATATGGCGCCTAAAAGGCATGAACATGCCAGGCTCATCTTCCATGTACATCGAGATTAAATATGGAAAATGGGCCTAGAACCTTCTCACCCTGAACTGCAGAGTTGCTGCAAATTCTATCGTAGAAACTCCATTTACGCTGGAGCCACGTTATATGTTTTTCTGCCACTGCTCATTTGATGTGAGCGAGATAGCACCTGAAACAATGCAGGGATCATGATGAAGACTTTTAATGAACATGAACAAAAAATGATAAAATGAACATGAATTTGGGGGGATTCTACCCCTCTGCCTACCCCTCCAAAGGGATCTGCAGTGGCCCTATTCTTTGCCCCGTGACCAAACGGGGGCACCCGGGAACCACACGGGGCAAAGAAATGTAAACATTCCTGACACTAATACAACAACGATATGTAACAGGTATCATGAAGTAGTTCAATTGAATTGAATGTTGTTTAACGGCTCATTAACACAGTATAGGTTATTTAGAGCCGCCCCAGAGAGAGTGGAAGGGTACATAGGAATCCGGGAACCTGGCCTACTCTTATTATCGAATAGATTCCTATGTTTCTTTTACATGCTCGGAGGATAGACCGATACACGGGACCGCCCGGTACCCCATCCGACGGACGAGGCTAAGGGAAAGCGTCTTGCCCAAGAACACACCGACGGAACTCAGTGGCACCACGGAGATTGAACCCGGGGCCTCGGGTTACAAATCCGCCGCGCTACCGAGTAGTTCAATGTCAGCGTGTTTTTTATAGTAAATTTGCTTAATTATGGTAACACTATACGTATATGAAATACATTTACATGTGTAAAACCTGTCTGGTTTTGATATGCATAAAACAATCAAGTGTATAAAACACAATCACACAATAATGGCCCAGTTTTTTAAAAGTATTAAATGTTGTACTTCCGAAGCTAAGAAAACGTTTCCTTCGTGTTGAATGTTAACATTTAATTACAATTATTTTTCAAGATGGTTTCATTAAGAAACAATAAAATACTAGTTTAACTTACATTGACCATGGAATACTGTTTAAATATCTTGAAAAACACACTTAACCAAATACAATTTCAAAATCGTTTTTGATTTTTGTTTTTTATCAACGATGTCGACATTTACTGAGAGAACGAGGTAAGGTGGTTTTCACATAGTAAGTCAAGTAAGTAACTTGATTATAATGGTCCTTTTGGATGAGTGTTATATAAAGATGGTACAGAAAATTACAAATATTTAAACAAAATGTGTTAAAAAATAGAACAATGCATACTTTGTATACTAACATAATTACAATAAAAGTCTGTTACATCATTGTAATTCCATTTTCATGGTAACTTTGTTAAAAACGATTTAGACAACTTGGCCATTCTGATTCCCATTAAAATATATGATATCTATTTAAACAAAGAATTAAAATAAGAAAAATTAATGATACGATATTATGAGAGACATAACACAGTATGTTGTACTAACATAACAAAAAGAAAGAGTAATGACCCTAAATCTCTCTAAATAACCGTCTTACTTTTGTCCGTAAGTTCAGAAGGCGATTTGAAAGCGTTTTTTTTAATACAACTTTATTTTAAACTGGTGCCCCTGCGGAAATTCAAATGTTCAATTCATCAAACACGAAACAAATTCGGTAAAGTACATAAGCTTATAATACAAGCTAAGTAGTATAACTCTGACTGCCGTACCTTCAGACGTTATTATTTAAGAATTAATGATTATACACAATTCTATATAAAACTTCACCGTCTGGTGAGGCGCGTAAGTGTCACCATTTGAACGAAATAAGTAAGGGGTTGGTGCACTATTCTGGAACTTCTGTTTACTTAGAAATATGTATAAATTTTAATAAACTTAATTGTTCATGATTAAGTGTCACAAACACCTTTGTCTCCAACTATGCTATTTCGAGCGATTTCGTTCGACTCTAGGTTTTACATTAACACAATAACTTGCCACGTATAAAACAGACTAATATACATGTACATTTTAAGAAGTAAGCGGTTCAGATGTTTGTCTGTAACACAACAAATAGTGGGACTTTCATGAACTACAATTTAATTGTGTGTTGCATCGCCTTGGCAAATCAACTAACCTCTCATGTAAAAGTTTTAACATTAACATGAATTAAAGTAGGTGTAATGCGTGACAAGACTGAGAAGTCGGAAAATTTATTAACATAAACATTATAACAAGAGCCCCAAGAGGGCCTGTGGTTGCTCTACTTGCTTAAATGACTCTTATATCAAGGGTTGTCATCACAAACAACTATCATTAACAATCTGGTAAAGATCGAATGAAAAATGAAGGCCCTGTCGTCTTAACAAGGCAAACTATAGCATTTTGAACTAAATCAAGGGCCATTTCTTTAATGTCTTATTATTAGTACTGGTCACAAATGCTTTATTGGGTGGTCCTCATTATCTGATAGGCTCGAAATATGCATAATGGACATTGGCAGGTCAAGTTTTGACAAGAAGTTTTATCAAGTGCTACAAGCGTCTCACGGACAAAAAGCGTTACTTTTTCTGAATTTATGTGGACAAAAAGCGCCGCGCGGACAAAAAGCGTCACTTTTTCAAATTTTTATGCGGACAAATAGCGCCATGCGGACAAAAAGCATCATTTTTTCATTTTTTTCTGCGGACAAAAAGCGCCGCGCGGACAAAAAGCGTCACTTTTTCAAATTTTGTGCGGACAAAAAGCGCCGCGCGGACAAAAAGCGTCACTTTTTCAAATTTTGTGCGGACAAAAAGCGCCATGCGGACAAAAGGCATCATTTTTTCATTTTTTTCTGCGGACAAAAAGCGCCAGGCGGACAAAAAGCGTCACTTTTTCAAATTTTGTGCGGACAAATAGCGCCATGCGGACAAAAAGCATCATTTTTCATTTTTTTCTGCGGACAAAAAGCGCCGCGCGGACAAAAAGCGTCACTTTTTCAAATTTTGTGCGGACAAAAAGCGCCGCGCGGACAAAAAGCGTCACTTTTTCAAATTTTGTGCGGACAAAAAGCGCCATGCGGACAAAAGGCATCATTTTTTCATTTTTTTCTGCGGACAAAAAGCGCCACGCGGACAAAAAGCGTCACTTTTTCAAATTTTGTGCGGACAAAAAGCGCCGCGGACAAAAAGCGCCGTGCGGACAAAAAGCACTGTCACACCCATATACGGTAATTTAGAACTATGATGCCATAGTTCTCAAAATGGCGGCTTCCATATCCGTTTCAAAGCAACCTTCAAATGATCATATCTTCTTTGTTTATCATCCGATTTTGATAACTCTTTTATCTTTTTTACAAGTTTTTCAGAATTCCGCGCTGTCTCCGTCATTTATTTGCTAAATGCAAGTAGATTTTTGCAGATTGCAAGTAGAAAATATTAGCACTTGATAACTTTTTCAAGTAATAAAAGAAAACCACTAGGTCTCAGTCTGCATTTATTCGCTGAATATATTTATCTAACTTAGTTGAATTGGTGGATATAAGTAAGTATTACTATACATTATTAAATTCCTCATCTAGCTGAGTTGGAAATTGTCAATATTTACATGTATAGCAATCCTTCTAAAATGAATCGAGGTTTTAAATTATATCAGTGCCTTAATTAAAATAGCAAGTAGAAAACCGTCGCAATTGCTTTTTTAGCAAGTGGCTAAAAATATTAAAATGTGATCCCTGCAGAAAATATAGCATTCAAGGACCACAGTTAACCAAAACACGCATAGAAACAAACAATAATTACAACGATGAATAAAAGACAAGATATGACATCACAAACATAAATAGTTGACAATTGGGCTACCGCCTTGGAATGTCAATGGCAAAAAGGTCACTCTGGGTTTTAACCTGGTATCTGCGTGCACGACACCTCACTCTTACCCTATTGCCATCCCAATAAAATGGGACAGTGTAAATAAAAAACGTCCCCGACATTGGCAAAAAGGGCCGCTGTGTGGTTTAAACAATGTCCAAGAGTGCACCTTACACTTAATCTTGCAATACTCTGTTGTGTTCATCAACATATAACTAAATATTACTACAACCTCATTTGCACGTGAAGCAAGTCTTTATTACATTTGTGTTTTTTATTTTTTGACATATGTGACTTTTGTTTTCATATTTGTCACAAAATGTGAGTTTATATAACAAATCGTGTTACATTTGTCTCATGTTTTTACAGACGTGACTTATTTTTTTAACATGTGTCACCATTTTTACATATGTGACATGTTTTACGTTTGAGATACACAATGCAATGTAATGTAATGTAATATAAACATTGTTATAGATGATCTTACATGAGTGTCTGTTTAATATTGAATTTATTAAACGAGTTGGATGGAAAAAAAGATATGATGCCGGTTTAATATGATAAATATGAAATAGGCACGAATGTGAGATTCAGTTTATTACAGAACTCCAATAAAGACTCGTTGGATAAAACTGATTTGATGCTCGGCACAGCCTCATCCCATATAATGTTATCCAACTCGTTTAACAACAGGCACGCATGCAAAATCCTCTATATATGACATTACATAAAATAAGATACTTGGATCAACGGATGTCTCAGCCCACACTGATGAGGTGAGTCATGCCATTCCGGACATATAAGCCAGTTTTCCCTCTAAATCACTTGAGAAAGAATTTATTAAAAGCAAATTTCTTTTGGAATTACATATTAATAAACTGAATGTAAATATATTTTAAACTACACAGCAATACTAATACTATTTTTATCGGTTTTCTCAAATGAAGAAGAAACAACTTACTTTATTGAATGCTGCTCTACATTTAGTAATAGGTAGACTTAATCTGTTATTTATATACAAAAAATTAATTTTCTTTTTATCAGTAATTGTGAAAGTTCAAACATAGATATACTTTGAATAGCGGTGTTATCAAAGGTGTTGATGCATTGTGCGTCAGCGTGACAGATAGTCACACCCACGTGGTATAGCCTATGCATTGTTCTGTAGTGACAGTCAGATTAGAATACAGTCAGATTAGACAGACAGACAGACAGACAGATATTTTTTATTGATTTAAACTTTACAAGTTTATCATCATATACAATATGCAAACATTTATTCGTGACAGAATAAACAAAACAAACAAACAACAAAAACATTATTTTGCACACTAGTTTCAAATAAATTGTATTATTGAATAATTTGAAATATTAAATAAATGAATAAAAATGTGGAAATGACACTGAACTTTAACTTACGCAAATTAAATTAAATATTAAATTAAAAAACAACGACAAAAAAACAATTTTGTTCTCATTATCGCAAAAGCAGTAAAATAAATAATTAATTGATAATAGTTTTCATTCGAGGATAAACCTAATTTTGATTAAACAATAAATCATTACGAGAATCGAATGCTTTTTTTATAAACCAAGATAAATTAAACAACTCTTTCTTATTACTTGTTTTCATTAGCTCTATGAATTTTAAAACACTTGGACGTTTATAATAGTACTTTTTAATGTATTTTCTTCTTATATTAACATATACAGGACAAATCAAAACAAAATGGTATTCATCTTCAATGTCATTAGAATTACAAATGGTACAATAACGTTGGTTTCTTTCTAATCTGTTCTGTGCGTAGCGCCCAGTTTCAATTCGCCGTGAATGCGACCATAGTCTTAGTTTTGATAAAACAATTCGCAACTTATATGGCAAAATATCGAGATATGGTTCATATTCAAAATTGCCTTTAAAATGTAAATACATTGACAAAACTCTATTATTTACAACATCGCTGTTCCACTTTTGAACAAAACAATCGACTAAACGCTGTTTAAAAACAGTATGAAATGTTTTCAAAGGAACACTATTTGGATTATTCCAAACATAGCCAAAACCATACTCGTTTAGAAGCTTTTTAATATTCCCATCCCAATTATTACGCCAATTTTCTATGTTATTGACGGAATTATTGTAAATACTAGAAATTATAATATTGTCAGAGTTAACTGTTTTGCACCAATATTTAACGATTCTAACATAGCGCAATATATACAATGGATACCGCCCAAGTTCCCCGTAAATACCCGCATTGCTAGTAGAAGTCTTAACATTTAAAATATATTTACAAAATTTTAAGCGAATCCTTTCAATTTCTTTCGACTTAGAAAACCCCCAGGCTTCGCAACCATAATTCAGAATGGATCCAACAAAAGAGTCGAATAGTTGACACATTGTCTTCGGTTTAAAATTAAACTTCTTAGTATTAGCAATTAATATATGTAAAGCCTGTAAACCCTTCCCTGCTAAACTTACTTGATTTAAAACAAATGTTCCGGTATAATTAAAAATAACTCCCAGATAATTAAAATCGTTAACTATTTCTAAGAAGTTGTCATTATATGTCCTTATAATGATGATACATTTCATAACTGCCCATAGATAAATGACTGTGCACAGCACGCAATAGATAGTGTTTGTTAAAATAAATAGTTACCCAGTCAAAAGGTATACAAACAGTTTATACCGATTAAGATTTACCGGACAATTATGTGTATAAGAAAATGAAATGAAATCAAGTTTATTTTGAAAAAAAGTGTAATTTATAGTGAAGCATTTCAGAAATCGTTTTGTGGTTGACTGTCGTCCTTGAATGCTGCTTTCCCTGTCCGATATTTTTAGCCTTCTTTAGGTTGAATAACGAAGACATAATGAAAACTCCAAATTGTATTATATTAATATATGCCAGCAGATATAACGTCAAACTGATACTGAATTGATAAATCGAGGTGAAAATAATTATCAAAAATTGTCTTGTGTCCCATTAAAACGTTATTATCATGTACTCTTTGTAATGAGTATACACATGAATTCCAGTTCCAAATTCTTAATTTCACTTAGTATATACATACGAATAGCATAAGAAACTGTGTAACAAATCATTAAATAGAATTTAAACGTGTGTACCTCAAGAAACGACTATATACAAACTATCTAGCAATGCGGTGTATGTATTTCTAACCAATATATGAGTATACTCAGAACTAAGTTTTACAGATGTTACAGAATTAATAATAATATATAAATATACAACTGATCAACATATATCACATATTCAGGAGAACACAGTTTAAATTCAAAGTATACACTTCAACATTTATGAATTTCGTGTAATACTTTGATTAAAAGGTCTACTACATGACAGAGTTGTCCTTTCTGTAATTAGTTGTAGCCCCTTTTGTACAAAACACGTTGAGATATATCTGGAATATTGCGTAGAATTAGGTGTATCTAATAGTGTAGTATAGGCAATGTTTTGATTATGCGTTTCTTTTTCCTTTCAGTATATTTTGCTTCTGATAAAGCAGCGTCTGCTTATTTTAATGTTGTTTAAAAAGCATGATAAGCAAAGCATTCTGTGTATTGTAAACGAATTGTGAAGTATAGTTCTATGTTATACACTTTAATACATTATCCTTTATTTTTTGTGTGACTGACACTACACTTTTTATTAAAAAAAGCATTGATAAATAATCAAACCATTGTCTGTCTAGTAGATTCTAATTATGAGAAAACGGACAAACAGTTCATGAAAGCATACACTGTAATGATACAGAGTAGGATAAAAAAAAAAGGTTTACATGTTTAATAACAACACATATATCTTATGATATTCAGCATGATTGACGGCTGCCTGGAAATTGTATATACATTAAACACACTTTTAAATGAACTTGAACTTATTGTTTTACCCAAGAGATATACCAAATACATGACCATAGTTATTGCGGTAATTTGAGATTCGAGCGAATTAGACATGATGCATGAAAATAAATTAAATTTAGAGTTTTCACATAAACTCTAGAAAAGAAGAAAAAGAAAAACGGACGGAAAAAGAAGTAGAAAACACGGAGCAATATTTATCATTTAGGGTACCAGTGTTTGTTTCCAATGTTTGCGTCAACGTCGTTAGTCGTACACATATTATATATACGACGCGACGTCGACAGAGACGCCTTCTTCGTAAGGGTATTATGGTTAATAAAACAAGAATACTGAAAAAAATGTTCCGATGACTAGCAAATTTTATTTTATATTCGGATAGGAAATTAAATTGCCTATAACATATTGAAATTGTGCAGTTTTTTATGAAGCCGTTTAAAAGATAAAAGGCTTTAACTTTGTTTTTTCTTAAAATTTCACGGTAAAAAATAGGTGAAAAAAAAAGGAAATTATATAAATATTATTTTATGTCTTATTGTAAATGAAATTATTTATATATCAATTGAAAGGTCTCATCAAGACGAATAGTTTGATATAAAATATAATTACATGTGACTAGCCTAACACTCTAAAAATGTCAAAAACGTTGACAACTGAGTACAACGAGACTTTTATAAAAAACCGTCAAACATGGCCATATTTGAGACGTTATGATTAAAAACATGTTTAAATAACGGCAAAACAATATTCAGATTCAAATCGCAAATATCTTCAAATTTACAAATATATATAGTTCATATGCGTACCCTTAAATTTTCGAATAGGTCAATTCCCCCTTAAGTGGCAATAATATCATATTCTTACACATGTAATAAACTGACATATATATACTCAGTTGCAAAAGAAAGTGAAAATTTTACTTTACACCCCTGTCCTCTTTATTAAGCGACAGTCCCTTAATGATTCAACCTACTGAAAAAACAAATGACAACATGATATTGGCAATGGCATGATAAAGCTTTGGTACCAAACATGGAATATTCATTTTGGAAGTTGTCAATTTTATTCTAAAAAACTTTATACAATTAAATCTAAACAAAACTCAGCGTACACTTTCTTTTGCAACTGAGTATAGTTATACAGATAGAATACCGTGGTGTTAGGAATATTGATAACAATGATTTTATTTCGGACGTAAACTGCAACATTATATGTAAATAAAAGTGTATTGAACTATACATTTTCAAAAATGTATTGAAATCGCAGACAATATACCCCAATATTTCACAATGACAGCAGCAGCACACGCGGTTCCATTCTTATAACAGAAATGTATTCTATGATTTCTATCATTTGACATTACCCTGTGTCATTGTGTTAAGTTTCATTCCATTCCCATCAGCTGTTTTCAAGTTATGATGCGGACACAAATTTATTAGTATAAACTTGCAATGGGCATTAACTCTAATTAAAGTGTAGATAGAGTTATGGTTCTTATGCTACATGCACTTTTTATTATTGATCATTATTGTCCTCTAGCATCGAGGGATAATTCTGTATTTAGTCAAACTTAAGTTAGAGTTATGTTTCTTGTACTCTCAACTTAGGACGATAATTATAATTATACAATTAGTCTAATTTAATTGAAGATATAGTTATGACATTGCCCTCTAGCACTGTGTCAAGTTTCATTTCAGTCCCATTAGTAGTTTTCAAGTTATGCTCCGGACAAGAATTATAAGTGTCAGACAAATGACTCTAATTTGAATGAAGACGGATTGTTGTTCTTGCACTCGGTACTTTCAATGTATCATTATGTGAAGTTTCATTCACATTAGTTTAGTAGATTTCAAGTTATGCGCTGGACAGGATATTTAGACGTACGGAAGGACGGAAGGACGAACAAAAGTGGCGACACTATGCTCCCTAAAAAATAGTTCGGGGAGCATAACAAATAAATGCAATTTAGAAACGTACCGGCATGTTGTAGGCACTAAGTAAAATGCTTGTTGGCCGACAATTAAACTAAAGTAGAAAGGTGTTGTAAGTAGGATAATAATAAATCATAATATGGTCCCGCATTAATTCTCTTAAGCGATGGGAAAGCTTATATTAGCAGAATTTTATAACGGATATTTCGACAATAAAACACGTTTAAAAACATTTTTTAATGACAAAAATGTGATAACCTGTTTGTAAATTACATATTAAATGTTTTAATTTTACAATATGGAAACTACTTTTTAAGCCGAAATTAAGGTTTTATTTTATACCCCAGCCAACCCCATTTGCGCTTTTTTAGTGGAGAAGGGTTTTGATTGCAAATATAACATATTAAAACATCATTTTAAGTTGTAATGTGACAGGCACCTCAGAGGGAGATGAGATGGCGGATATTTCCCTTCAGGCATGTATCGGCCTACCGATAACATATTGAAGCATATACGTGTAGTTGAAGTGTTACTTAGTTATATTAGTACACATATTAACATATTATTTATAACAATATATACATACATAAGAGCAACTCTAATTAATGACAAGAAAGTACTAGAACAAACTAGTATAAAGCTGTCAGAGTTAAGACTGAACCGGCGAAAAGTGAGCATTATATGATTAAACGTATTATTGCACAGCTGCTATTGTACTGTACTGTACTGTACTGTACTGTACTGTACTGTACTGTACTGTACTGTACTGTACTGTACTGTACTGTATCGTATCGATATTAATGCATTGTATTGTATTGTATTTGTATTGTAATGTATTGTATATTATTGTATTGTAATGCATTGTATTGTATTGTATTGTATTGTATTGTATTGTATTGTATTGTATTGTATTGTATTGTATTGTATTGTATTGTATTGTATTGTATTGTATTGTATTGTATTGTGTTATATTGCAAGTCATGGTTTTGTATTGTAGTAGTGTATTGTATTCGCTGTTGGTGCGACTTTAAAATTCAATTCAATTTTAACTACACGAACATTCTTTACAGTTCTCTCCATTATGGCTGAAACTGCATGTGATTACCGGTTTGAAATTGTAATATGAATGCGTAAAGAAAAGCAGTGCCATGTTATCCGCATCTCAGATAATTCCCACCGAAAAACACGCCGTTTCAGATAAAAAAAAAAGTCATTATTATTTTTTATATAGTGCCTATTAATATATATAGCCAAAAACACGCACTCAAAACTGAATAAAAACTACACAGAAGCAATATAGGCGACACACCACATATACCAGAGTTGCCATTAGGGCTACCATCTTGGAATGGCCAGTGGCAAAATAGTCGCTGGGGAGTTTAAACCCGGTTCTAGGGTGCACAAAACCTCACGCTTACCCGATTCTGTGAGCGGTATAATATAGGGCGCAACATCTCTCATGCCCCTAGTATCGACTTAAGCTGTATTCTTTTTTAATAAAGCCACAACGATTGGGCTTGATGATCCCAAAGGATCAGTTAGTAAGAAAACTTTTCAGACTTGGTTTTATAGAGTCTGTTCATGAGAGGTAATGCTACTAAGTCGAGGTGTAGCATGGGGTAGGTCACATACTGGCGGCATGTAAATGATTTTTATTTTTTTTTAAGGTAAAAAACTGAAAGTGCCATTTCTGGTTTACATCACATTGTTGATTTGTTTGTTACATTTTTCAGGCATTGTCATGTTAAAATTGTGAGTTGTGACTTGTTTTGCTGATATGGAAATGAGTATATAAATGCAATATTTTGGCATCCCAGTGTTTATCACCTGCTATCTTCACCGCGTGCACGTTGCTGCTTGGGCACTGATGACACTCATGATGTTTGTATAGGGGTCGCCTTGCCAGCCCTATACGCCATTACTGGTATGAGCACTTTATTCGCGTATTGTGATCAATACTGGTACTACTGAACCGCTTTGCTACGGTTTAGTAGCTTGAGTGTCATTTGACCGAGAGTGAGGATGTCTCCTGCGTCCCGTCACAGCACACATCATTTGATGGCCACACTGAAGTTGGAAGTTTGAAGTCAGAAGTCCGGAGCCGAGAGCTACACCGCCACAGCGGATCGACGCCGAGGACAGAAGACTGAAAACCGAAGACGGAAGATGGCCATCGGGTGGTGTGTGCGGCGCAGGGGTCATACAGTGATGGGTGTGGCCCTAAAGGGGATCGTGTCCAGTAGCGGATGTAGACAGCACCACCTAGACGTCGTCAAGATCCCCCACCTCACAGCGAAAACCACAGAGCGAAAGCGACAACTACCAACATACGATCAACAGAGACGACTACACAGCAACACAGCAGCACCAGATCAACCAACACACTCATCTAGAACAGTCCAGACTCTATTGTGCCCATCGCTTCAGGGTTACCTTGTCGTGTTCGTTGGCGGAAGGACTATAAAACTTATAACTACACACACACGCACACACACATCCCAGTGTTTATGTTTTTGAAGGGAGCATTCATTCATGAGACATTATTGCTCTTTCTAAGCAGATACATGTACATCACTTGCACTTTTTAGTGGATTTTTTGGCAGCTGGGCAATTTTTAATTTTATGAAAATGTGGGTTATCTTTTTTTTTCTTCTTTTTTTTAACTTGACCTTGATATGGATGACAACACTGCATTTTATTTTCAAAACATACACAGCTCAATGCAACAATCAATGTGCGTGTAACACCTAAAAGCGTGTTAATTCGACATATAAATTAAGAGAAAATATGAGTCAAAAGACATCGCAAAGGCGTCACTCAATCACTGGCTGTGTTCTAATTGCTTTTCACAGAGATTCAAGATTACGTCTCTTCTTTTCACCATTGTTTTTTGCCCGGAAACTGCAAACTCCGGATCGGTTCATTTTAAAACATATCTTCTCTCAGTTTAGCTGACCACGTTTAGGCATTTCTATTTTGAAAATAAAAGCATAAAGAAGATTTTTCCAGCACATGACCAGAGTTAATTACAGCAAGGATTTTTGAAAATCCTTGATTACAGCAGGGCTCTATATTTCAATTTTCATCCTAAATTACAGATACCCTACACAATATCGCTGGAAATCATCCCTCGTCGGTTGCCTTTGTACCTTTGTACCTGTGGCCGTTTCGGACTCACACCACTATTATCTCCCTTGAATATGAAGGAGTTAGATAAAAAAAACAAGTTCGCTTTTCTACATTTTACAGGATACACTGATTTATCTTTACAAGGTTCTAAATCTACAGCATTTTAGGAAGAGATCACAGAAAATGCATGTTGATATTAAATTTCTAGCTAATTCTGCCTCATTTTACACATCATGGGTCTAATCTCCACGGGGTTATATTTTTGTCTAAATTTTGATAGGTGTCACGCAAACATGAAATTAAAAAAAGTTCAATCTGGTAAATATTTGTTAAAAGTTAATAACATACAGATATTGGATCAATGAAGAAGTTAAGCATAAATACATGTTGCAAAATCTCTTTTTATCTCTATGCCACGAACAAAAACATTACAATGGGACCCTATGGAAAATTAATTGTGGTGTGAGACGTTTCGCTGCTTTTTCACTTAGGAGCAGCGCTCACAGTCATTTCTTGAATGAGTCGCGGAAACGATGACGGCGCGGAAACAATGGTCTCATTTAATTCGTTCCATGGGTCAACGACCCTAAGGCTAAATAAGTTTTTCGGAACATTGGTGTTACAATGGACCTTATGCAGCTTTTATGAGTGTCCATGAAGAGTTCTTTCTGGAAAATGGAAGAACAAATCACTTTTCAGTTAATAATGGTTGTTAAGAATGTTTCCACTAAGTCTATGTTATTGCGACGATCTTCCAAACTCGGTAGATTTATTGTTTTGTCGTAACATACGTCCAAGCATCGTTTCTGAACCTTTGCACGTTTGTCTTATACACATTTATAATATGGAGAATAAATTCTGGCTCCGTACTCGAGCAAGGACCTAATCATTGTAGTATACAACGTTGAATATTTAAGTCTGAGAAACGTATTTTAATCGGGTGCATAGAATTACCGGAATCCACCTATTTACCGGAATCTACCGGAATCCACTTGAATTACCGGAATCCACCATAGAGTTACCGGAATCTACTTTTGAATTACCGGAATCCACTATTTATGATCTAAATTGACGTAAGTGTATAGTTAATTAAGTAATATATTAATGAATATATTAATGAATATGTGTTTTTGTGACTTTAATTATCGAAAAATACCGGAATACGACTTTTGAATTACCGGAATCCACTATTTTTGATCTAAATTGGCGTAAATGTATAGTTAATAAAGTAATATATTAATGAATATATTAATGAATATGTGTTTATGTGACTTTAATTATTAGTGTTATTAGCGAAAATTACCGGAATACACCAGATAATTTGCCGTAATACAAGATACGCCCTGTTACGTCAGCCAACATATCTTTTATTTGAGTGTAACAAATAAAAATTATGTTGTTTCCGGTTAGTACCATCGAGGAGGTGTCACTAGGACTTGGTGGTATAAATTAAAATTATTTATTTACATCTATACCACCCATTTACTAACCAAATTAGCACATCTTTTTAATGGTGTCATTTATTCATCTTTTATGGTGCTTTGGTTGCACTTCTTTTATGTGGAATATTGACACATCTGTTATGGTGCTTTTTATGTTTGTTTTACAAAAATGATATATATATTATTCTTTTACAGTGCACATGGACAAGACGAACATTAACAACAGCCAACATGGAATAATTATTACATGACAAGAAACATATTTGATATTTTTAACAAAAAACATGCTTCCTGTCAGTTACCCAGTGCCCATGGAGCAAAGCCCTGGTTGCCTGTGATTTACACCGGTCACCAGCCCTATACCGAGTGACAGGAAGGATGGCAAATGATAATAATACAAATGGCATTGTTAACATAATACGTAATACAAAACATTATAACATGAAACATGAAACATATTTGATATTTTTAACAAAAAAATAATTGGCCTGTTAACAACGTCAGCAACGGCCATTATTGTCCACGAGGACGAAAACGCGCCAAATTTGGCAGAGTCAAAGCATGCTGCCTCAAGTCAAAGCATGCTGCCTCATAACTTGGCGACAGTACTTGAAGTATACGCCGCAATGGGTGCGTCATATAAACTTCCATATTTTTCACCAAATTTAAACGTGTGATACCGTAAACTTGGAGCCATGGACTCATTACCACACAACTGGATCGAGACCGCATTAAATAAACAATCCCCGTCCCCAGTTGTTCTTCTGGGATTACCCATGCAATCGTGAACAAAACAATCCATAACCTCCGCTGCAACAGCATCAACCTCCGGGTATTCAGATGTTGTTGCGGTGACACTAAATATTGCTATTGTTTTATTATTAATGTAAATACATCATCATGCTCTCCCTAATATCTTATGTCACTTATCTTTTGAACAAAATTCAAGTTTTGTTAATTGAGAACCTGTGTATTAAATCTTGCGTTTAGCACGTGACGTTGTTATTATTAAAGCACGTGTTATAAGTACGGCCGTATGCATCTGCTTTATATATTACATCATCATGTCACTTATTTTCCGCTATAAAAGTTTTAAGATATGTCACTTACTGCTTCTTTGTTATAATGCAGAGGCGTAAATCAATGTTAAATGTAATTAAATAATATTAGTACCGTAATAAATATTTTTCCGCTTTACATATAATATATAACAGAACAAAATTCAAGTCTTGCTAATTGAGAACCTGTGTATTAAATCTTGTCGCGTTTAGCACGTGTGTATGCTATTACAGCACGTGTTATAAGTACGGCCGAATGCATCTGCTTTGTATATTTTTTTATTCCTTCTACTCAAAGTTCTCAAAATTATATAAACCAAACAACAACAATCACAGCGTTACTGTAGTCTTTGATGTATATATAACACATCTTCAATTAATAGCATAATGTAAAGACATTGTTAATGGAAACAAATAATCAGCTGCTAATTTTAAAATTACTATCAAACTGTTAATTGCTTGTTCACACAAGGAGCTATCAGGTTTCGGTGTCCTTTGTAAAGTAATTAAAAAAATGAAATAATTTACTTCATTCTTGATTTCATAATCGACTTTTGCATCTAATATTGTTAGTTTGACACAAAATTAGAAAATATTGAATAACATTTCTATGCACCGCATAAAAATAATAAATCTATTTGTTGTTTCTAATTTATTAATTCCTATTATCATTAATTTATATATTAATTATATTGCATTGATGGTTGTTCTATCCATACATCTACCATAATGAATATAAGAAATAGGGATGAATGAACTATATCTATACCTTTCCGGTTCTGTATAACACTAACACAATCAGATTACTTATTGGTAAATTTATAATAATAAGTGATCTTACTCGATTTATTCAATTCCTATTATCATTAATTTATATATTTATTAGATTGCATTGATGGTCGTTCTTTCCATACATCTACCATACATCATAGGAAATTGGTAAATGGATAATAATAAGTGACAAGAAGTTATTATCTTAATCGATTTATTCATTTACTTGTTTGTGATTCGGTTAGTAATTGATTAGTGAACTATATTTACTAATTAGTAAAATGTTTGCACATGATTTAATATAGGACATTTAGATTAAAACACACTACTGACATATCAATTACATGATTCACTCAGTTTAAGTAAATGATGACAAACCGATTCTGCTGCGTATATATTACAGAGCAAAGAGAAATAATTTATTAACATTTCTTCCATCCACCGAAATGGCTAGATATGCTATATTTGGAGACAGCTACATCGCAAGACTTGTGCATTATAAAGGCCCTTTTGAGGGCCAAACAATATTGTTCGAAAGAACATCTCAAAATTGTCAATAACCAAGGCCCTTTTAACAATATCAATAAAATTATACTGTATCTATTATTATGACACATCACAGACCTAATAACTTATTAATATGTCTGTGGACACATGTACAAGAGGTAAAAAACTAATGCAAACAACATCATCATCCGTAAATGAAATTGTATTAGCAATTTATTTGTTAGCACAATTCATAAAATACGAAAAAAAACTAATAAATATATAAAAAAACAACATATTTTATAAAGTATATATCATTATTAATACATTATCTTTAGTCTTCTAATACTGTAACTAATGTATTCTATCAATACTTTAAAATATATCAATTATAGCGAGCACAGCTCGCGTCGCGAAACGACGCGAGCGCAAGCGAGCTCTTATGGTATCATGCAGGTGAAAAGTAAACATTGAGGTGATCCTTTTGAAAAGTCTTGGGTCATTTACGGCAGTTTATGGGCGACTTCAACCGTAAAGTAGCATATTTCGTTACGAAATTAGCAAGATAAGCATTCGTAGAAATCATTAAGAATGGTGGTTTCCAAGCAGAATGAGGTGAAAAAAACATTAAAAACCTTTCTCGAACCCTTCCAAAAATGACAATGAAATTGCATTTTTACCAATGTCGCCAAAACGGCCATTGACCGGAAGCATAGCCCAAAGTGTTACCTTGCGCGTTGTTCATTGGCGAAATTCGTCAACACATTTCACAATTTAATAAAAGTATATTTCGTGTCGCAGAAATGTATATGTCTTGCTAACCGATTAGGATAAACAAATGATTTGGTTAAAAACTATCTTTCATTTGTTTATTTTCCCGTAAAGCCATAAATGCAATCGGAATTCTTCGCAGATTTCCGTATTCGGTCGTCTACTATTGTAAGCCATTGACGGAAATCGACGAGGTTATTCCGTGTTCATTCGTGTCAAACCCGAACAATCTGGCAATTTCCGGAAATGTTACGGAAATTATAATACAATGACAAGACGTCATTGATTTACGTCATCATCGTATGTCGTCACATTATGACGTATGGTCTGTTAGTAAACAATTAGTGAGCAAGGTGCTTATTACCGATCCATCTTTCTTTGTTTCTTTTTTCTTTCTTTCTTTCTTTCAATACTATTGACGTATTATACACATACTTATGATTATCACAGTTTCGTTTCTGTGGATGAGTTTACCTGCAGGCTTTTTTATGATAACCACAGAAGTTCAGCGAGATTTTTAACCTGAATATGGTATGTCTCTCCCTGCACAGGAGACCAACGGCTTTACATCAGTAGGGAAGAATGACATACTTTCACAGTAACTTTAACTATCGTACACGAATAGTTCTAGATCTAAGGGAGTGCGTTATCAATTCTCGAGACGTGAGCCTCCGGGAGTCGAACCCCAGACTTCTATATCCAGAGGCTAGTAAGCTAACCACTCTGTCATCGCATCTTTTTTTACCGCACAGTAACATTATGGTCCATCATAAAAAAATATAACTACTAGTATTTAGAACAACACCAGGTCTAGAGTGACTAAACAATGGTTAGGCCCAAGATGTTACTCACACTGACAGGGGTAGGAACAGCCTCCTTCCAGAGATCCCAATAATCTGACTGGCGTGTTTGGGTAGGGGAAGTTCAAAAGGTATTTTTACCCTATGTTGCATATTTTGGGGCGCTTCGACCTTTTATCCAAAAATGGTTTTAATGAGTTGGGCAAACCGAAATTAAGACATTCTGAAACTACTGAAGTTATATTTGAGATTTCTTTTTTTTTTTGCTGTCCCAGCAACACGGCAGGCTAATGCAGGATGTAGACAGATAGATAGGAATTTTTTATTTACCACTAAAATTGCCAGTTCCAATTATATAATTATAATGTATTTACATTTTGTTAAAATTACTCACTCACATAGCTGAAAACCCTTTAGCTTAAACAAACGCCCGAAATAATAGCAAATTTATCGGGTTTAGACTCCACCATAATGTACAGAATTTGTATTTTTTATTTTTGGCTGGATTGCGTAGCAAATCCAGGCTTGCAGTTCGGCGATTTCCATGTGTCTGTCCGTCTATCCGTCCGTCCGTCCGTCTACGAGTTTTGAAGTTTTCGTTAAAGTTTTTGTTTTTTCCTCATTTCTCAAAAATGTATTGTCGAAAAGCTTTGAAACTTGACACTTGTTCAACATCATTACAAATGTTATATGAAAATAACCCTAACTATGTCATGTATTTTACCTGGACTACCCCCCTTTTCACACAGATTTTTCACTTAATATGTTAAATTCGCAATCCGGCTTTCGCGCCACTATTGGTGCTTCACTTTTTTACTTTTAACAAAGTTTGAGGTTTCCACTGGACCCCCATATAAATGAAACGTTCCTATGCCAGTGTACCTGTAACCGGTCATCCGGTTTGGTCTGATGCTACGGAGTAGTTTAAATTTTAAGGTGATGAAAACACGGTTTGGAAATTTTACCTGTCTTCTGCTTCAATCGATCTATGCTTTTCTCTGACTGTCCTATCATTTTATTATTTTTGTTTTTCTACCACCGACAGAAACATTAGGGTAAAATAGGACACTCAGTTTCTTAAAATATAGATGTAGAAACTAATAAGTATCTTGAGCACTGCTAGTGCTAAACGTCAAGAACAGTGAAACAAACCAACGTCTTTTCTACATAGCATTTGATGAATTTGGTGCATTTTCAGAATATATTTATTGAAAACGTCGGACCCGGTGTCCTCCACCCCCAGACATACTCAACTAAATATTGAACTAATATTCTGAAAATGGACCACCATTTATTAAATGTCAAGTAGGAAACAACAAATTCCTATGTTTTAAAATCATTGTACTTTTCTCAAACATACATCATCATAATGATTAGACAATACGTATGAATCAATTTAACACACGTTGAAAACAAGACGTATATTAGACGTATATTCAAATAAAAAAAAAGCTTAAATCATATATATACATTTTTCGTAATGACATAACGTTGAAACCGTAATTACATGTTGTTCGGCAAAAAAGTATACGCGTGCATCACGGTTTATGTATATATAGCTTACATACACTGATGCAGTAGCAGCTATTATGACGGTTGGAGATTCAGCCAATGTCGATCCAGACTGGATCATGACTAGATAGCCGTTCGAAGTTCAATCCATGCCATATCTGTCCTGTCTGGGAACGAATTGAAATTTGACGGAAGCATTGTGGTGTACTGGTTAGAGCGTCTGCCTTGCATTCGGGAGGTCGTGGGTTCGAGTCCCCAGATACTTTAAAAATGAAACCCTTGCCTGACGAGCAAATAATGGGTAGTGCTACGACTGATTGACCAGTGTCAGAATAATGTGACTGGGGTATCATGTCTACTACGGTGTGGTATTCCAGTGTGGCAGCACTATAAAGAAACCATTGAGTTCGCTGCTTCAAGTAGACATATCATCACATCACACACAAACACACAGATAAAAGTCCAGACTCAAGTGTGCCTATAATCGTCGGGCACGACGCCTGTCATAGGCGGACGGATTATAATCCTTAGAAATACACACACACACACACACACACACACACACAAATTGAAATTTGTTGGGGTGGGATGTCACGATTCATAATACACATACAGGTAGACTTGCACTAGACGTGAGAATCATGGCTCTTATCGTGGTATGTACCTACCATGATATAGGTACACGCCATAAGAGCTACGATTCTCGCAGCTAGACTTGCACATACATACGCAGCGGCACAATCAAAGATGAACTGTGCTCGCCATATAGGTTTAACCTATTTCATATTAGCGAGCACAGCTAGCGAGAAGTGCCGAAGGCACTTCGAGCGCAAGCGAACTTTACGGTAACGGGGGGGGGGAAAAAAAAAAAAAGAAAAAAAAAAATAGAAGATAGTTGCTAATCTATGTGTCTCGATTTTGATGGTAAATCGTCGTTGTCACGCTTTAAGCATTTCTAACGCAGACACCGGCTCCCACTATAGGAGTTTTAGCTTCGAAATTCTGATTTGTTTTCTTTAAAACAGTTTTCTGTGCAACGTTTCCGTTATGACTGGTTAGAGTAGAGTTTCAGAAATAATTTGAAAGTCTCTCCGACTCCTTCACAAAGTCCTATAGAATATGTGCAGCAGAATATTTAAAGAGTTCAAATGCGAAACTAAGGCTTTTTAGAAAATATGTGGTTTCCGTGGGAAATTTCAAAATGACAACAAATGCAGGAATATGCTGAACATGTCAACAATTGGAGAGCGCACAATGATTAAACAACACTAGCAGCATATGTGAGTTATTCATTTATTATGTTTTTTATTTGTAAACACTCGGTATGAAGGTTAAATTGTCTTGGCCGGAAACTTTCCACATTATGCAAATTAGCGCGTGTTAATATCAGTGACGTAACAGTAGTAAATATCATTGTGTCCGCCAGGTTCGCTGCGCCTATCGTCAGTTGTGACGTAGCCGGTGTATGTATAGAATGTAGTAAATATCGGCGGCACGATTTACCCAAATATAGTGTATGTTTGCACAAATACACCCTATTTAATTGTTTTTTTTTCGGCAAATACTTCAATTTCATAGTTAAGTATGGTATAAACTAATATAATCTGTGAAAAAAAAAAATATATTAGCCGCAGATACGATTTGATAACAATGAATTTTAAAAATGGCTGCAAAGTTCATATCTGCGGCTAATATATATTTTTTTTTTCACAGATTATATTAGTTTATACCATACTTAACTATAAAATTGAAGTACTTGCCGAAAAAAACAATTAAATAGGGTGTATTTGTGCAAACATAGACTGTATTTGGGTAAATCGTATCCGATTTGATAAAAATGATTTTTAAAAATGGCTGCAAAGTTCATATCTGCGGCTAATATATTTATTTTTTTCACATATTATATTAGTTTATAACATACTTAACTATAATAATGAAGTATTTGCCGAAAAAAATAATTAAACAGGGTGTATTTGTGCAAACATAGACTATATTTGGGTAAATCGTATACGATTTGATAACAATGAATTTTAAAAATGGCTGCAAAGTTCATATCTGCGGCTAATATATTTATTTTTTTCACAGATTATATTAGTTTATACCATACTTAACTATAAAATTGAAGTACTTGCCGAAAAAAACAATTAAATAGGGTGTATTTGTGCAAACATAGACTGTATTTGGGTAAATCGTATCCGATTTGATAAAAATGATTTTTAAAAATGGCTGCAAAGTTCATATCTGCGGCTAATATATTTATTTTTTTCACATATTATATTAGTTTATAACATACTTAACTATAATAATGAAGTATTTGCCGAAAAAAATAATTAAACAGGGTGTATTTGTGCAAACATAGACTATATTTGGGTAAATCGTATACGATTTGATAACAATGAATTTTAAAAATGGCTGCAAAGTTCATATCTGCGGCTAATATATTTATTTTTTTCACAGATTATATTAGTTTATACCATACTTAAATATGAAATTGAAGTATTTGCCGAAAAAAACAATTAAATAGGGTGTATTTGTGCAAACATAGACTGTATTTGGGTAAATCGTATCCGATTTGATAAAAATGATTTTTAAAAATGGCTGCAAAGTTCATATCTGCGGCTAATATATTTATTTTTTTCACAGATTATATTAGTTTATAACATACTTAACTATAATAATGAAGTATTTGCCGAAATAAATAATTAAATAGGGTGTATTTGTGCAAAACTAGGTTATATTTGGGTAAATCGTATACGATTTGATAACAATGAATTTTAAAAATGGCTGCAAAGTTCATATCTGCGGCTAATATATTATTTTTTTTTACTGATTATATTAGTTTTGAAGTATTTGCCGAAAAAAACAATTAAACAGGGTGTATTTGTGCAAACATAGACTGTATTTGGGTAAATCGTATCCGATTTGATAAAAATGATTTTTAAAAATGGCTGCAAAGTTCATATCTGCGGCTAATATATTTATTTTTTTCACAGATTATATTAGTTTATAACATACTTAACTATAATAATGAAGTATTTGCCGAAAAAAATAATTAAATAGGGTGTATTTGTGCAAACATAGACTATATTTGGGTAAATCGTATACGATTTGATAACAATGAATTTTAAAAATGGCTGCAAAGTTCATATCTGCGGCTAATATATATTTTTTTTTCACAGATTATATTAGTTTATAACATAGTTAACTATAAAAATAAAGTATTTGCCGAATAAAACAATTAAATAGGGTGTATTTGTGCAAACATAAACTGTATTTGGGTAAATCCGGTGTATTTGGGTATATTTGGGTAAATCGTGCCGCCCGTAAATATTGACATTATTTGCAGACGACTAGTGACAACTCAGGTAATTTCTGGAAGACTCGGATTGCTTTTACTTTGTACTAACACTTTTGTGAGTTGATTATAATTTCTTTCACTTTGTGGGTTTATGTTGAGCAAGTTTTAACTTCACCTTGAACTTTCCATCACTCATGTAAATATTCACCGTTGTGCGAAGATGTTCCAGAGGAACCCAGCACAGTACTGGAAGAATAAGAAGTTTTAAATGATTAATTATTTATGGACAAACCACCCTCGCCGTGAACGGAAAGCGTTTCTTCAGTCTAACCCCTAAAATAATCTACAATATATCCCCCCCCCCCCCCCCCCCCCCCCCACCCACCCACACGTACACCCACCACCAACCTGAAAAAAAAAAGGAAAAGTTTCCTCAGACAGACATCCCTCTCCTGGAAAGTCTTAGACTACAAGCCACCACACCACTTCCCAGCCAGCATGGCCATATCGGATAGATTTTTGGTAATTGTTTGGAATGTCGGAAGATCGGCCCGATGTATCCGTTATCTGTCATAGACATCGGGCCGTTATGCAGACTGCCGCTCTGTTACCGATATCAGTAACAGAGCGGCAAGGCCCGATGTCTATCCGTTATCTGTATATAGGAAACATATCGGTCCAATATTGGCTTGCTGACTGGGTTTGTGTGTTTTTAGCTCTACTGGCCAAGGGCCAGCAGAGCTTATGGGATGGTGTGTTGTCCGTCTTCCGTCGTCCGTCCGTCGTCCGTCGTCCGTCCGTTAACTTTTGCTTGTGTATACTCTAGAGGCAACATTTCTGATGCAATCATCATGAAACTTAGTCAGAATGTTTGTCTCAATGAAATCTCGGTCAAGTTCGAAAATGGGTCATGTGGGGTCAAAAACTAGGTCACTAGGTCAAATATTGGAAAAACCTTGTGTACACTCTAAAGGCCATATTTTTGACCCGAGCTTGATGCAACTTTGTCTGTGTGTGTGTGTGTAATTCTAAGGTTTATAGTCCCTCCGCCAACGAACACGTCAAGGTATACCTGACGCGATGGGCACAATAGAGTCTGGACTTTTTAAAGGTGTAATTTTGAATTTTGAAGCTGATATAGACCTTGCCAACAGGTCTGTTTAATGCCTAAATATGTGCTAAAAGCGGTGTCAACAACAGCGGTTAATTCAACCTAATTTCGTGTATTGACACCTTCCGGTCCTAGCTTTGTTTGGCGTTGTGTTGTATGTGGTGCGTGCTTGTTTTGTAGTGTTATGATTATGTTTTTAACATATCATATTTGCTGGGGTTTGATGAGGGGTATGCCTGTACTACGCCATCTTGGGGATGATTAGCGTGTCCATTTGCAGCATACTAATACTTATGGTCATCGAACTGGGGCCTGTTCGGTTATTTCTGTGATGTATGTTTGTACTTGTTGGGGCATTTGTTGGTGTTAAGTTTGTTGGTTGCTGTGCCTGGGGCATAGCGTGTGTGTCTGGTCCGAGGTACTGTGGCAGCAATTCCACATCTTGTTCGCGCAAGGGGTTTGCTACCACTGGGGAGGAAAGGCCAATTATGGTCGATAACGGTTTCCAGTCAAGATTGCCCCTGTGTAAGTGTCCCACAGGTTGGTGATGAAAGGGACCGTAAGGAGGCGCGCCTTAGTCCTAAATGGGTATGTGCCGTGTTTACTGGGTTTAGAGTTAACATTACTATTGTACTTAGTTAAGAACTATTATACTATTATTACTGTAGTTGTTGGTTTTTAAGACGGTCACATCCCTTATGGTATAAAGCACAATAAAATTTAATGTTTTTGTATGGCTTCTACTGGTAAACTTATTTGCTTATTTATTTTTTTTTTTTTTTTTTAACTTATAATTGTTATAATATCAAAAATTGAATGCCTAAAAAGTGGCCTAATATGTGCTATTCCCACTATAACACCGCTCGATATTTCCGTGGGACGCGTTTTGTTGTATTTACTTATTCGTCCGGTGCGAATGTCAATGGTATTTACTTATATAGACAAATTTAATATCTTGTCCATACACGTAAGCGTACGTTAATACTCGGGGTATATATATATATATATATATACGAATATTGGGTGATACCACATAGTAGGTAATTATATAAAAGGATAATATAATATTTCATACATACACATAGATATACATACATCCATTCACATAGTAGATATATACAGAATACTTATCAATACAGGTGGTTATTATAATTCATGCACACTCATACATATAAACATTCCACTTATTTCCTCGATGTTTCATTTTAATTGCGTCGACCTTAACCTGTCGTGTTCTACTGGCCTGACCTGACCTACTTGGGTGTCCTACTTAAAAATATGTATTTAATGCCGAGTTTCTTAACTATGTTATTCAGGGTCAAGGTCGATATAAGTGTCAAGGTCGGATTTGTCAATTTGGACACGGCGCGGACCGGATGGAAATCACTTGGGTTTTAAGCGATATTAGGGTGTAAGGGTGACTTTACCTTATAATATTGCTTTCTTAGTTAAGCGGATACCATTATGTGATAAGTTCTTTATGATATCTAGACATTTATTGGTTCGCATACTTATTCTCAATTATTTTAGAGTATTGGGCCCCATCCTATACTATGCTGTAAAGTCGCTACTGGCTAGTATTTGTTTGCTGTTTTTGAAATCACTTGGTTTTGAAGCGATATTATTACTGTTTTTAATGTTTGCTGACGGTCACTTAGTACACTTATTGAGGTGAAATTTACAGAATAATTATATGGAGAATTGCATGTTAATTATACATACACCTATACATACATACATGCACACCAGATTTCCTCTCTCTCTCCCGTTCCGGCTCACAAATACTCTCATATACACGGCCAATAAGTCGACCTCGCTAATCCATTATTTATTACATACTGCTGTAAGTTATTATTGTTCTACTGCTTCACGGGTTGCTGTAACTTGCCTATGCTTATACCTAATTATTTGTCTAAATGATAACTATGGCCGGACCTGCTATGTACGTATGTTCATATACCCTTTTTCAAGACACCCCGCAGTGATGTCGCGCCACCCAATCTTTTAAGTCTTCTTCGGGCCTAGACCTAAATACGTTTGCACGCCCCAAAGACTACAGCGGGCTTCCACCTGCTGTATTTGTGTCAGTGGAGAGACTCGCCCACTATGTAGATGTAGTTCCTTCATAGTTTAGGCATTGATTTGGTAGCGCGGCCTCACCGTGTGATGTTGTCACCATTATTGATATGGGGTCCGGTGCCGCGTCTTCATCGTTAACCTTACTCAGTGCTCACAGAGCTGGTTCCAGGGTGAGTTACAACCCCAGTCACTACCGAGTATCAGGAAGGATGGCGGATTTGGCCATGGGCCCATATTACAATGTCCGTGTGCACCATACTTATAGTTTATACTGTACATCTTCTCTATTTACCTAACCTTTTGTGTCTGTTATATTGTATTCTGCCTGTCATGATATGGTTTGTCCTATTCTAAGTTTTAAGCGAGTTTTAGGGCCCGTACTCAAACGTAATGACTCGGATCCCACGGTCAGGACCGCGCAGTTCATATAACAGGCTGCAGGACCTCGCTTATACGCGTCGCCGCCTGATCTATGAACCATGGAAATCGCTTGAGCCCCGCCGTTATCATAGTACCACAGAAAATATTCCTCGTGCAGATGAAGCCCAACATTAGACTCAACTAATCGTTTTTAACTTTCGCTATGTATTATAGTAATAGGCCGTTTTGACTTGTCCATATCTTGGTATTTTTACATTATCTATATAATCATACATTTATATTTACATGTTACATGTTCGATCCCCATTTCGTTGACATTATGGTTTATTTTCGATTTACAAAACGGATTGAAAATGGGCCAATCAGGAAATTGTTGGTTTTTTGTTTCGCGAAACGGATTGAAAATGAACCAATCAGGTGTAAGTTGCATTTTCGTTTTGCAAAACGGATTGAAATTATCCGCGCGGTCCAAAGAGAGAGCACCGTTACTGCAATGTTGGTTTTTTACTGTTTTTTAAGTTATGGTTTCCACCCCTACTTGCTTTCCCATCCCACTTTCGGTGCCCATGGGAGCAAAGCATGTGTCCTACACCTTATACCGAGGGGCACTGGTGCTGCAAGTAGAGTGTGGGTCCATTTACTTGGTGTTTTATCGTTAATAACTCGTCTTGAGATATGTTGGTAGAATAACAGATGTGTGCATTTCCGTTTATGCATTTATATTATTGATGGCAGAAGTCAAGATCAGATGTACAGCATACCCCCATATGGCTAGGTATACACATATCCCCATACATTTCATGCTACATACTACATATCCCGACGTACCTAATCTTTTACTGGCTATTTGCTACTTAAATAAGACCACACACATGTGCACCATATGAGTTTTGTGTATATGAGGATCATCCGGTACACATATTACGCACGGCATTGATTGTTACATGCATGTCAGCGATCCCCATATACACAAATGTCACCACTTAGTGCCTTTATACTGATTACTTAGCGGTAACAGAGCATGTTCGAGTCTATATTCTGTATAAGACTCCTGTCGATCGGAGAAACTTAAATACCGCTTTCCGCGTTTCTACTGCATATTGAGTTTCCGGGAATAATAGCGCTTTCTGGTCTATTATCTTTATTCCTAACTTGAGAATGTCGGTTTTTAGTGTTTCGCGTTGGCTTAAATTTAAGGGGCATAGACCCGAGGGGTCAAAGAAGGTGTGGTCAAATGATCCGTTTTGACCGCATGTTTCGCAATCTGTGCTTATTCCGTTGCTAGTTTTTATCTTATCATTGTCACCTAGCCGGCTATGTCCTAATCTTAGTCGGGTATATGCAATGTCCATGCGCCAATCATCGCTATATTGTATTACTTTATTTGGTACATGGGGGTGCATGGAGATACGTTGTGTGGTAGCTTTTGACCAATATTGCTTCCATTCACTTGTCATTTTAGCTTTAATTATCGAATATACTTCTTTAAGGCCTAATGGCAGGGATACAGGGGTGCCTTTGCTTGCCCCTCTGTTAGCCCAGTAGTCCGCCCTTTCATTCCCTTCTATGTCTACGTGGCTGGGGATCCAATTCATTTCTAAATGTATGTTTAATTCTGAAATGGTGTTGATATGTTTTAGGATCGCATAAGTTAGGTCGGGTCTACTATTATTGGTACCATTATCTATTGATTGTAGTGAACTCAGACTGTCGCTGAATATCACCACTTTTTCGGGTTTGATTGATATTATCCATTTGAGCGCTATTCGAATCGCAACTAGTTCGGTTGTGTATACTGATAACCTATGGTCTACTTTATAACCTTGTTCTGAAATCAAAGTATTGTCGGTACTGTATATGCAAATTCCCGACCCGGCTATTTCTTTCTCGGGGTTTTTACTCCCATCTGTATATATTTTGACATAATCCTTATAGTTGCTGTCTATATGATCTATGCTTATATTGCGGGCTATCACGGGTTCTGTTTGTTTTTTATTAATTAAATGGGTGAGATCGAGGCACGGCTTTAAGGTTCGTATTATCGTATTATCGGGGTAGACGGGTTTTGATATTGATAGATTGGTCATGTTATGTTTACTTAGCAAGGTTTGTATTTGCTGAGTATATGGGAGTTTTAGGCTAGTAATATCTTTTTTATGTTCGAATATGCCTATCCTTGTTATTTTCGCGTTAATTGGGAGGTTATGCTCTAGCCGGGTTGATCTGGCCCAGTATTTAAGCATATTCTTTTCGCGGTGTATAAAAAGTGGCGTTTCTGCGCATTCGGCCATGAGTCCAGTTATGTTGGTTGACCTATGTGCCCCTGTGGCGATGCGGAGGGCTTTATTTTGTATCACCTGTAATTTATGTAGTAACCTATCGGACGCGGAGGCATATGCTATGTCTCCATAACTGATTTTACTTAAGATTAACGCTTTGTATAGGTTGATTAAGGATGTTTTATCTGCACCGTATGTGCTGTTAGTTAACATTCTAAGCAGGCGCATATCCTTATTACATCTTTCTATGACATAAGTGATGTGTTTCTTCCATGTCAAATGCCTATCGAAGTACATTCCCAGGAGTTTTGCATGTGGCGCGTATTCTACTGTTTTGTTACATAGCTTTAATTTTTTTAGTTTAAATTCTTTTTCGGGATATTTTCGTGGTTTTGATATTATCATGACCTGGGTTTTTTCGGGGTTTATTTTCATACCCCACGTTATTGACCATTTTTTCGATTTTGGACATCAGTTGTTGCCCTAGTTTTGTTAATTTAACCGGACTTCGCGATTTTATCCACATGGCCCCGTCGTCTACGTATTGGGCGAGATTGGTGTGATTTAACCGTGTTGTAATAGTTTCGTTGTGCTCTGTTACCGCAAATTTTAGAGTATTCATGTATATACAGAAAATGATTGGGGATAAAACGCTACCCTGGGGACAGCCATTTTCTGCTATTTTGGTGTTGGATACATGACCATTTACTTTAACTTTAATTTTTCTTTCCATTAAGAATACATTGAGCCATTTGAGTAGTCTCCCCCTGATTCCCAGCTTATACATTAACATGAGGGCTCCCTTGTTCCAGTGTATATCAAAGGCATTACTAAGGTCCATGAACACCGTTAGTAAGTAGTTATTTTCAAGTTGGGCTTGTCTACCATCATTTTCTAATCTTGCGAGGTGGTCGGTGCAGGAATGGTAAGGCCTGCATCCTGACTGGTCTATTGACATTAGGCCCTGTGTTTCTACATAGGCTATAATTCTGGGTTTTATCATCTTTTGCATGAGTTTAGAGAGTACTGGGGTCAGGGATATAGGCCTGTACGACGATGGGAGGGTTTTATCTTTTCCCATTTTAAGGATGGGGATTATGAGGGATTCACTCCAGTCTTCGGGGTGTGTTCCACTTGACCAGGAATAGTTATATAGTTCGACCAGTTTGATTTTGCCCTTTGTTGTGAGGTTAATTATCATGTCGTAATGAATACTGTCTTCCCCAGGGGCTGTGCTGTTACATGTTAGGAGGGCTAAATTGAGCTCAGAGAGTGTAAATGGCTTATTAAAATCGCAGTCAGCATGGTCTCCCTCTGTTTCCATTAATTTATCATACGTTTTTTCATTTACTTTCTTTAATTTTAGAAATTGTTCGTCATAATTCATATCACTGCTTACTTTCTGATATTGGGATGCCAGTACGTTTGCTTTAGTTTGGTTATCATATATTTCTTTTTGATCCTGTACTAAAGTGGGTATCGGTTCCATTGGTTGACCTTTGAACCTTTTAACTATATTCCAGACTTGTTTTGATGTTGTTTTGTAGTTAATTTGGGATATGAATTGTTTCCAGCATTCATATTTTGGCTTTTTTATAGTGTTTTTGGCTATGGATCTCTGGGTTTTGAATTTTTTCCAGGTTTCATCATTTTTATTGAATTTATATGTTTTCCTGAGGTTTTCCCTTTTTTTTATATCTATTTTGCATTGGTCTGTCCACCAGGGAAAAACGTTCTTTCTTTTCTTTATGCCGGCTTTAGTTTTTGGTATTGCCGTTTTGCACACATTTTGTAGTTCTGTTGTAAAAGCATTGTATTTACCTTGGATATTGGTCTCAGGGGTGTTGTAATCGAAGTGTTGGTCACATGTGTGTTTATACCTATTCCAATCTGCTTTGTCTACCTTCCATTTAGCTGGGATTACTATGGGCTGGTATTGGGTTTTGAAGTTAACGCTAGTGATTGTAGGGTAATGGTCACTTCCTATAGTGTTATCCAGAACACTACAGGTTGCTTTATAGGCTATACTATTTGAGACTATACTAAGGTCTAGGGTAGAATCCCGTTGACCGTCTTCACCTAATCTAGTGGCCTGATTATTATTAATTATTTGCATATTCCTGTTATTAAGGGTTTCTATAAGATACGTAGCCTGATTGTCATGCCTTGGATCGCCCGGGGGGTTCCACAATGGGTTTTTTAAATTGAAGTCCCCGGTCATAATTGTACAGTGTGTTGTATTGTTACATAACGCTCTTATATTATTTTCATTGGCATAGTCGGTGTGAGCGATATAGACATTAATTATAACCACGTTTTGTGTGGTTCCCTGTATTTTGACAGAGTTGTGTTCTATATTTTCTATTGTTTTGACTTTGTTCTCTATAAATTGGATCCCTAATCTAACATATATCGCTACACCCCCACCTTTTTGAGGGCCTGGCCTCTGGGTATTAATTGGTGTTTGATATCCAATTAGTTTTACGGCCTTTTCTTTTGACCATGTTTCTTGAATGCAAATTACATCTGGTTTAGGGTTCATATTTTCTAGTACCTGCTGGAGTTCTGTTGCTTTATGCGCTTTTCTCCCCGTGAGGCCCCTGGCGTTCCATGACATGACTACTAGGTTCTGTTTCTTGAAATTAAACTTACTATTTTTGGGGGCGTAATAAGTAACGATCCTAGTAGTAGTGGTTGGGGCTACAATTGGGGAGTTTTACCCTATTTATTTAATATGGGTAGTATGGGGGTTGGGGTAAGTACCCCATATTTTGAGGGGGCCTCCTGTCTAATGGGTGCATTCTATGTTGCTGCCTATATGCATTGTATGGGAGATTGCCCCATCGGGATGGGGGTGGGGGTGGTCCTCTATTCAATCTGAATGATCTGTGCTGATCATATATTGGTCCGTGGTCTGGCATGTTAGCCCAGTGGGGTGTGGGAAGTGTTGGATTTCTGTTGTCTCCATTTTTGCTCCGTGTCCCGTTGACTACGGTGTTTGGGGCGGGGGTGGTTGGTGCTACTGTGTGGGCCGTTTCTGACGCTATAGCATCATCCACTATGCTGTCTACTAGGGTCTGTTCTATATTGGGTACCCCCAGTTTTGGTATTATTTTCTTAATTATGTCCCTTATTATTGCTTCCGTTTTAGGGTCAAGAGATTGGACCGGGGGTGGTACCTCAGACGCTATCTGGACGCATTCTTTGTTTTGAGGGGGTGTGGGTGCCGGTGATGACACTGGCTTTTTCGAACCCACATGGGCTTTTTGAATTATAGCATTTTTTCCCTTTACTATATTTAGATATTCATGGTACGAAGGGCAGCCTTTGTATGCTGCGCTGTGCTTTTGGTGACAGTTTGCACATTTTTTATTACCTCTTTGACGACAAAATTCGCCTGTGTGCTGTCCTGCACAGTGAGGGCATTGGGGTCCTTTGGTACATTTTATGGTGCTATGTCCGTGCATCTGACAGTTGTTACACCTTATTATAGCTAGGAGGGCTGGATTTACTTCAATTGTAACTCCTGTTTTTGTTTTAATAGAGGACGGGATGCTTGCCGTACTAAATGTTATAATGATTGTTGTCAAATTTTGATTTGATTGCCTATTAGGCACATACGCGCTACTTATGTTGTTGTTTTTTGCGTCCAGATGCAACTTTGTCAGAATGTTTGTCTTAATTATATCTTGGTCAAGTTTGAAAATGGGTCACATGGGGTTAAAAACTAGGTCACTAGGTCAAATACTTGAAAAACCTTGTGTACACTCTAGAAGCCGTATTTCTGACCCAATCTTGATGAAACTTTGTCAAAATGTTTGTCTTAATTATATCTTGGTCAAGTTCAAAAATGGGTCACATGGTGTTAAAAACTAGGTCACTAGGTCAAACTTTGGAAAAACCGTGTGTACACTCTAGAGGCCATATTTTTGACCTGATCTTGATGAAACTTTGTCAGAATGTTTGTCGTAATGAAATCTCGGTCAAGTTTAAAAATGGGTCATGTGGTTTCAAAAACTAGGTCACTAGGTCAAATACTTGAAAAAACTTGTATACACTCTAGAGGTCATATGTGTTACCCAATCTTAATGAAACTTTGTCAAATTGTTTATCTTAATTATATCTTGATCAAGTTCGAAAATGGGTCACATGAAGTTAAAAACTAGGTCACTAGGTCAAATATTGGAAAAACCTTGTGTACACTCTAGAGGCCATATTTTTGACCCGAGCTTGATGCAACTTTGTCAGAATGTTTATCTTAATTCTTTGTCTCAATTAAATCTCGGTCAAGTTCGAAAATGGGTCATGTGGGGTCAAAAACTAGGTCACTAGGTCAAATATTGGAAAAAACCTTGTGTACACTCTAGAGGCCATATTTTTGACCCGAGCTTGATGCAACTTTGTCAGAATGTTTGTCTTAATTATATCTTAGTCAAGTTTGAAAATGGGTCACATGGGGTTAAAAACTAGGTCACTAGGTCAAATACTTGAAAAACCTTGTGTACACTCTAGAAGCCGTATTTCTGACCCAATCTTAATGAAACTTTGTCAAAATGTTTGTCTTAATTATATCGGTGTGTGTGTGTAATTCTAAGGTTTATAGTCCCTCCGCCAACGAACACGTCAAGGTATACCTGACGCGATGGGCACAATAGAGTCTGGACTTTTTAAAGGTGTAATTTTGAATTTTGAAGCTGATATAGACCTTGCCAACAGGTCTGTTTAATGCCTAAATATGTGCTAAAAGCGGTGTCAACAACAGCGGTTAATTCAACCTAATTTCGTGTATTGACACCTTCCGGTCCTAGCTTTGTTTGGCGTTGTGTTGTATGTGGTGCGTGCTTGTTTTGTAGTGTTATGATTATGTTTTTAACATATCATATTTGCTGGGGTTTGATGAGGGGTATGCCTGTACTACGCCATCTTGGGGATGATTAGCGTGTCGTCTTAATTATATCTTGGTCAAGTTCAAAAATGGGTCACATGGTTTAAAAACTAGGTCACAAGGTCAAACTTTGGAAAAACCGTGTGTACACTCTAGAGGCCATATTTTTGACCCGATCTTGATGAAACTTTGTGAGAATGTTTGTCTCAATGAAATCTCGGCCAAGTTCAAAAATGGGTCATGTGGGGTCAAAAACTAGGTCACTAGGTCAAATACTTGAAAAACATTGTGTACACTCTAGAGGTCATATTTGTTACCCAATCTTGATGAAATTTTGTCAAATTGTTTATCTTAATTATATCTTGATCAAGTTCGGAAATGGGTCACATGAAATTAAAAACTAGGTCACTAGGTCAAATATTGGAAAAACCTTGTGTACACTCTAGAGGCCATATTTTTGACCCGAGCTTGATGCAACTTTGTCAGAATGTTTGTCTTAATTATATCTTGGTCAAGTTTGAAAATGGTTCACATGGGGTTAAAAACTAGGTCACTAGGTCAAATATTGGAAAAACCTTGTGTACACTCTTTGTCAAAATGTTTGTCTTAATTATATCTTGGTCAAGTTCAAAAATGGGTCACATGGTGTTAAAAACTAGGTCACTAGGTCAAACTTTGGAAAAACCGTGTGTACACTCTAGAGGCCATATTTTTGACCCGATCTTGATGCAATTTTGTCAGAATATTTGTCTCAATTATAGCTTGCTAAATTTCGAAAATGGGTCACACAGGGTCAAAAACTAGGTCACTAGTACACTCTAGAGTCCATATTTCTGACCCGATCTTGATAAAACTTTGTCGAAATGTTGTCTTAATTATATTTTGGTCAAGTTCGAAAATGGGTCCCATGGGGTCAAAAACTAGGTCACTAGGTCAAATACTTGAAAAACCTTGTGTACACTCTAGACACCATGTAGTACGACTCGATTCATCAATGGTATAACAGCCAGTAGAGCGTTCACAGGCCCTCTTGGGCCTCTTGTTTTTATGCTTTGCTGAAAAGATATCGGTCAGATGTCGGCTAAATGTTGGATATGCCGACGTCGGGCCGACGTAGAGCCAATTAATTCAATATTTTCCAATTTTTGAATTTTTTGTTTGTATGTCATGCTAAATTGATTGTTCAATGCATTAATCTGAATGAATATAGCACATTTCTTCTAATGTCTGTTATTATATCTCGGGCCAACGTCAGGCCGACATAGTTTGCATCAGTTGATACCATATATCGGGCCAACGTCAGTCCGATATAACATGCCATAAATCCATAATGGAGGTAATGACATGTCATTTTGAATATTGTATATTTATTGTTAATGTGAACAGATATTCCTCGCAAATGTCATTTTTTACATTGCAAAATGATGCTACCTATAAGCCAATATTCACAAGAGTTTTATTTATTGCTAATGAATATTTTTCCAGTCGAGCTAATTGAGATAAGCACCTAAAAAAAGATATATATAAGGTAGTGAGTATTCATTAAATTGATTTGATAAAAAAAAATCGGACAGAGTTAAACGCCCGATAACCTTGTATGTTGCGAAATTATATACATGTATTTTGGATTGGTTATCTGATGCTCTAGCTACATACTGTGCTAGCTGGATGGTGACAATAGAACGAATTTGATGTTTATCTGTCATAATGGGCCCACTTCGGGTCGAAACTATATCGGATACATATTGGATAGATATCTAACCTATATTGGACCGATGTGTAGCCGACAAGATATCGGTCCGACTTGAAGACGATGGGCACGCCGATCTCAGGCCGATATCGTTTGCGATACTGGTCCTATATAAAAAAAAATATGGGGCCGATGAAGGCTAGATATAGGATTGCTGGCTGAGTCCTCACCCCCTAGATTTGTTCATTTCGAAATACCTCCCCCCCCCCCCCCCCCCCCCCCCCCCCCCCCACACACACACACAACGAACGACCGAAAGACCCACAAAACACACACACACACCTGTGTGTACTACGGTGTGGTATTCCAGTGTGGCAGCACTATATACTGTAGATAGATACATTACACTAAACACAATCATAAGTCCAGATTCTATTGTGCCCATACAGGTGGGTGTCCTATCCTTTAAAATATGGCGGATGGTCTGGTTCTCAGATAGTGATTTTTAAGTCATATCTGTGGTATGATAAAAATGACCTCATTATAGTATTTAAAAACCGGAATTGTTTGTATTTGTTTTATGACATAATTATAGACCAGTGGTACGATTCACCGGAACACAACAGACCAGAACAGAGATGAAATACCAGGATGTACTGGAACTGCTTTTTCAGTGAAAAGCAAAAATGAGATTTACACTACAGAAGGGCTGCACACTGAACATCTTCAAGAAAAGAGTCATCTATCCTTTGTTTATATTTAAATGGTTGTCTGTGACTGATAGTTGCATCATCATTCCAGTTCAGACCATCGAACAGGCAGGACGTCTTGCGTTTGAAGTCTGGGACAAAGTGACTCCGCAAGGCGTTCTGCTGTCTGGGATCATCCGCCTGCACTGTATAGCGCTATATACAGTGTAGAGCCACTTGGAGGCTTGGACATAGCCTTGAGAGCGCTGTATATATGTTTTTATCCTGTTTTTACGTGGCCCTAAAGATGGACGATTAAAGCTTCTACTGGAAATCTGACGTTGTACCAGCGAGCTACCCCATGTCACTGCAAGTCCCCGCATTAGACGACATGAGGCACCTACGATGGACCACAACTAGACTCACCCTAACCCACCATGGATACCGATGTTGGCGAAACCCTGCGAGATACTCACTGATCCTGTATTGCATAACGGCTTCAGGATCAGCGCGTGAAACGGAGAAGTTTTCACCAACAGAACTCGGGCAGCTCATGCAGCCGGATCGACCTACTTGCGACACATTTGGCGCCAACACGGACGATCGGATTGACCTACTTGATTGCGATACTTCTGCAATTTCCTGATTGGCTGGGACTTTCCTAATCTACTTTCGAGCCGACAATCGGATTGACCTAGTCACAATTCTGCAGGCAATCCGATTGGTCAAAATCTTCAATTGGACTTAGAAATCTACTTGGAATAATAATCTTCTACAGACTTCAGAGGGGTTTCTACACTGATGTGCCACCATCTCTAATCTACTGCTGCCATCAACTAATCGACTTTGGACGAGATACTCCAACCCTTCCCGGACTCTACTGCATAATCATCTGACGAAAAGCTCGCCAAAAGGCCTAGTGCCATAGGGCGAGGGTAAAGAAAATCTACCACTCACTCACTGATAGTTGCATTATTCTGTCAGGCATTTACAACCAGCATTGGATGGTGACACTAGCATCTTTTAGGAGTGGCCCATTGGGTCAGTCACACACAGATTGGATTTTTTCAAACCCATACACTGAAGTGAATGCAACTTGCCATCTTGTACAGACGGTTCTTATTCAAGGTAAGATCAGGACAGATGGACTGTGGTGTTAAAATTAAAACAATTATCCCTATCTCTCATCTATTTGTGAATCATATTTAGTGTTATCAGCTAAATACACAGGTCACAGTTTGCATATATTTAGTAATAAATAATAACATAGAAAATATCAACATTTCTGGCAAAAAGAAAAAAATGTAAAAAAGCGATTGGAACAATGTATGTATATGTATAAAGTTAACAATCTTTCAGTTTAGTTATATCACGACAGTGTATACTTGAAGCAGTGAGGTAAATGCTGAATTTGGCTGTTTACTTTCTTTCAAGCTAGTCTAAAACTTTTTTATCTAAAATTATACTGAGTTGCAAAAGAACGTGTACACAGCTCAGTTGTGAAAAAAAGTGTGCAATGAGTTTTTTTAATGATTTATTCATTATTCTTATTATTATTGAGGCCCCCAGGAGGATGGAAGGGGTACATCTGCCTTTGTTCCCTGAAAATATGAGTCAGTATTCCCTTGTTCCCCACAACTATTTTGCTTTGTTCCCCAAAATTATTTGTCCAATGTTCCCCTGTTCTCTAAAAGTATTTTCAATGTTTAAAAGATTTGCTAATGTCCCCCAAAATTCATTCTGGCCTACAGTACACTGTCATCACAAAAATATTGTTTGAAATGTTAACTTTTTGTGATTTTTTTTTTAATAGCGAGCACAGCTAGCGAGAAGTGCCGAAGGCACTTCGAGCGCAAGCGAACTTTACGGTAACGGGAGAAAAAAAAAAGAAAAAAAAGAAAAAAAAAAAAGAAGAAGATAATTGCTAATCTATGTGTCTCGATTTTGATGGTAAATCGTCGTTGTCACGCTTTAAGCATTTCTAACGCAAATACCGGCTCCCACTATAGGAGTTTTAGTTTCGAAATTCTGATTTGTTTTCTTTAAAACAGTTTTCTGTGCAACGTTTCCGTTATGACTGATTAGAGTAGAGTTTCAGAAATAATTTGAAAGTCTCTCCGACTCCTTCACAAAGTCCTATAGAATATGTGCAGCAGAATATTTAAAGAGTTCAAATGCGAAACTAAGGCTTTCTAGAAAATATGTGGTTTCCGTGGGAAATTTCAAAATGACAACAAATGCAGGAATATGCTGAACATGTCAACAATTGCAGAGCGCACAATGATTAAACAACACTAGCAGCATATGTGAGATATTCATTTATTATGGTTTCTATTTGTAAACACTCGGTATGAAGGTTAAATTGTCTTGGCCGGAAACTTTCCGCATTATGCAAATTAGCGCGTGTTAAAATCAGTGACGTAACAGTAGTAAATATTGACATTATTTGCAGACGACTAGTGACAACTCAGGTAATTTCTGGAAGACTCGGATTGCTTTTACTTTGTAATAACACTTTTGTGAATTGATGTTGAGCTAGTTTAAATGATTAATTGTGGACAAATCGATTATAATTTCTTTCACTTCGTACGAACACTTTTGTGGGTTTATGTTGAGCAAGTTTTAACTTCACCTTGATTCTTGAACTTTCCATCACTCATGTAAATATTCACCGTTGTGCGAAAATGTTCCAGAGGAACCCAGCACAGTACTGGAAGAATAAGAAGTTTTAAATGATTAATTATTTATGGACAAACCACCCTCGCCGTGAACGGAAAGCGTTTCTTCAGTCTAACCCCTAAAATAATCTACAATATATATCCCCCCCCCCCCCCCCCCCCCCCCCCCCCCCCCCCCCCCCTAGTGTGTTAAAATACACGTTTAATGCTCTTTTGAAATTTTTCGTATTGGCGATGCAGTTACATAGAACGTCAGAATAATAAAAAAAAACTGCATAGGAGCCAATTTATTAGGCTACCCCCCCCCCCCCCCCCCCCCCCCCCCCACACACACACACCCACACACCCACCCACCACCACCCTGAAAAAAAAAAGGAGGAAAAGTTTCCTCAGACAGACATCCCTCTACTGGAAAGTCTTAGACTACAAGCAACCCCACCACTTCCCAGCCAGCATGGCCATATCGGATAGATTTTTGGTAATTGTTCGGAAAGTCGGCAGATCGGCCCGATGTATCCGTTATCTGTCATAGACATCGGGCCGTTATGCAGACTGCCGCTCTGTTACCGATATCGCTCTGTTACCGATATCAGTAACAGAGCGGCAAGGCCCGATGTCTATCCGTTATCTGTATATAGGAAACATATCGGTCTGATATTGGCTTGCTGACTGGGTTTGTGTGTTTTTTTTATGATTTGCTGAAAAGATATCGGTCAGATGTCGGCTAAATGTTGGATATGCCGACGTCGGGCCGACGTAGAGCCAATTAATTCAATATTTTCCAATTTTTGAATTTTTTGTTTGTATGTCATGCTAAATTGATTGTTCAATGCATTAATCTGAATGAATATAGCAAATTTCTTCTAATGTCTGTTATTATATCTCGGGCGAACGTCAGGCCGACATAGTTTGCATCAGTTGATACCATATATCGGGCCAAACAATTTTTGAATTTTTTGTTTGTATGTCATGCTAAATTGATTGTTCAATGCATTAATCTGAATGAATATAGCACATTTCTTCTAATGTCTGTTATTATATCTCGGGCCAACGTCAGGCCGACATAGTTTGCATCAGTTGATACCATATATCGGGCCAACGTCAGTCCGATATAACACGCCATAAATCCATAAATGGAGGTAATGACATGTCATTTTGAATATTGTATATTTATTGTTAATGTGAACAGATATTCCTCGCAAATGTCATTTTTTACATTGCAAAATGATGCTACCTATAAGCCTACATTCACAAAAGTTTTATTCATTGCTAATGAATATTTTTCCAGTCAAGCTAATTGAGATAAGCACCTAAAAAAATATATATATAAGGTAGTGAGTATTCATTAAATTGATTTGATAAAAAAAAATCGGACGGAGTTAAACGCCCGATAACCTTGTATGTTGCAAAACAAATACATGTATTTTTGATTGATAATCCGATGCTCTAGCTACATACTGTGCTAGCTGGATGGTGACAATAGAACGAATTTGATGTTTATCTGTCATAATGGGCCCACTTCGGGTCGAAACTATATCGGATACATATTGGATAGATAACTAACCGATATTGGACCGATGATGGATAGTAAACTAAAAGGATGTCTAACCGATGATGGATTGTAAACTAAAACGATATCTAACCGATATTGGACCGATGTGTAGCCGACAAGATATCGGTCCGACTTGAAGCCGCTGGGCACGCCGATTTCAGGCCGATATCGTTTGCGATACTGGTCTTATATATAAAAAAAATATGGGGCCGATGAAGGCTAGATATAGGATTGCTGGCTGAGTCCTCACCCCCTAGATTTGTTCATTTCAAAATACCTACACCCCCTCCCCCCCCCCCCACACACACACACCAAACGACCCACAAAACACACACACACACCTGTGTGTACTACGGTGTGGTATTCCAGTGTGGCAGCACTATAGACTGTAGATAGATACATTACACTAAACACAATCATAAGTCCAGATTCTATTGTGCCCATACAGGTGGGTGTCCTATCCTTTAAAATATGGCGCATGGTCTGGTTCTCAGATAGTGATTTTTAAGTCATATCTGTGGTATGATAAAAATTAACTCATTATAGAATTTAAAAACCGGAATTGTTTGTATTTGTTTTATGACATAATTATAGACCAGTGGTACGATTCACCGGAACACAACAGACCAGAACAGAGATGAAATACCAGGATGTACTGGAACTGCTTTTTCAGTGAAAAGCAAAAATGAGATTTACACTACAGAAGGGCTGCACACTGAACATCTTCAAGAAAAGAGTCATCTATCCTTTGTTTATATTTAAATGGTTGTCTGTGACTGATAGTTGCATTATTCTGTCAGGCATTTACAACCAGCATTGGATGGTGACACTAGCATCTTTTAGGAGTGGCCCATTGGGTCAGTCACACACAGATTGGATTTTTTCAAACCCATACACTGAAGTGAATGCAACTTGCCATCTTGTACAGACGGTTCTTATTCAAGGTAAGATCAGGACAGATGGACTGTGGTCAATTAATTCAATATTTTCCAATTTTTGAATTTTTTGTTTGTATGTCATGCTAAATTGATTGTTCAATGCATTAATCTGAATGAATATAGCAAATTTCTTCTAATGTCTGTTATTATATCTCGGGCGAACGTCAGGCCGACATAGTTTGCATCAGTTGATACCATATATCGGGCCAAACAATTTTTGAATTTTTTGTTTGTATGTCATGCTAAATTGATTGTTCAATGCATTAATCTGAATGAATATAGCACATTTCTTCTAATGTCTGTTATTATATCTCGGGCCAACGTCAGGCCGACATAGTTTGCATCAGTTGATACCATATATCGGGCCAACGTCAGTCCGATATAACACGCCATAAATCCATAAATGGAGGTAATGACATGTCATTTTGAATATTGTATATTTATTGTTAATGTGAACAGATATTCCTCGCAAATGTCATTTTTTACATTGCAAAATGATGCTACCTATAAGCCTACATTCACAAAAGTTTTATTCATTGCTAATGAATATTTTTCCAGTCAAGCTAATTGAGATAAGCACCTAAAAAAATATATATATAAGGTAGTGAGTATTCATTAAATTGATTTGATAAAAAAAAATCGGACGGAGTTAAACGCCCGATAACCTTGTATGTTGCAAAACAAATACATGTATTTTGGATTGATAATCCGATGCTCTAGCTACATACTGTGCTAGCTGGATGGTGACAATAGAACGAATTTGATGTTTATCTGTCATAATGGGCCCACTTCGGGTCGAAACTATATCGGATACATATTGGATAGATAACTAACCGATATTGGACCGATGATGGATAGTAAACTAAAAGGATGTCTAACCGATGATGGATTGTAAACTAAAACGATATCTAACCGATATTGGACCGATGTGTAGCCGACAAGATATCGGTCCGACTTGAAGCCGATGGGCACGCCGATTTCAGGCCGATATCGTTTGCGATACTGGTCTTATATATAAAAAAAATATGGGGCCGATGAAGGCTAGATATAGGATTGCTGGCTGAGTCCTCACCCCCTAGATTTGTTCATTTCAAAATACCTACACCCCCTCCCCCCCCCCCCCACACACACACACCAAACGACCCACAAAACACACACACACACCTGTGTGTACTACGGTGTGGTATTCCAGTGTGGCAGCACTATAGACTGTAGATAGATACATTACACTAAACACAATCATAAGTCCAGATTCTATTGTGCCCATACAGGTGGGTGTCCTATCCTTTAAAATATGGCGCATGGTCTGGTTCTCAGATAGTGATTTTTAAGTCATATCTGTGGTATGATAAAAATTAACTCATTATAGAATTTAAAAACCGGAATTGTTTGTATTTGTTTTATGACATAATTATAGACCAGTGGTACGATTCACCGGAACACAACAGACCAGAACAGAGATGAAATACCAGGATGTACTGGAACTGCTTTTTCAGTGAAAAGCAAAAATGAGATTTACACTACAGAAGGGCTGCACACTGAACATCTTCAAGAAAAGAGTCATCTATCCTTTGTTTATATTTAAATGGTTGTCTGTGACTGATAGTTGCATTATTCTGTCAGGCATTTACAACCAGCATTGGATGGTGACACTAGCATCTTTTAGGAGTGGCCCATTGGGTCAGTCACACACAGATTGGATTTTTTCAAACCCATACACTGAAGTGAATGCAACTTGCCATCTTGTACAGACGGTTCTTATTCAAGGTAAGATCAGGACAGATGGACTGTGGTGTTAAAATTAAAACAATTATCCCTATCTCTCATCTATTTGTGAATCATATTTAGTGTTATCAGCTAAATACACAGGTCACAGTTTGCATATATTTAGTAATAAATAATAACATAGAAATTATCAACATTTCTGGCAAAAAGAAAAAAATGTAAAAAAGCAATTGGAACAATGTATGTATATGTATAAAGCTAACAATCTTTCAGTTTAGTTATATCACGACAGTGTATACTTGAAGCAGTGAGGTAAATGCTGAATTTGGCTGGTTACTTTCTTTCAAGCTAGTCTAAAACTTTTTTATCTAAAATTATACTGAGTTGCAAAAGAAAGTGTATACAGCTCAGTTGTGAAAGAAAGTGTGCAATGAGTTTTTTTCAATGATTTATTCATTCTTCTTATTATTATTGAGGCCCCCAGGAGGATGGAAGGGGTACATCTTCCTTTGTTCCCTGAACATATGAGTCAGTGTTCCCTTGTTCCCCACAACTATTTTGCTTTGTTCCCCAAAATTCATTCTGGCCTACAGTACACTGTCATCACAAAAATATTGTTTGAAATGTAAACTTTTTGTGATTTTTTTTTTAAATATTAAAACTAGATGTTAGAATTTTATTTCCTGTAAAGTCATGTTCCATTGTTCCCTAACCTAAACATATGTGTCATTGTTCTCTTTTCCCCTGAAAATATCAGCCATTATTAACAGCCATTGTTCCCTTGTTCACCAAATATAAATGGCCATTTCCCCCAAAACCCCTGAGAGGACCTCATTATTGTGTTGCTTTCAATTGTATTGTTCTTTCACCTCTTTCATTGAGTTTTATCTGTTTAAAATTTAATTTCACATTTTCTGTGCTCGCCTCAAGGTTTTACCTTAGTTCATATTATTAAAACTAGATGTTAGAATTTTATTTCCTGTTCCATTGTTCCCTAACCTAAACATATGTGTCAATTTTCTCTTTTCCCCTGAAAATAACAGCCATTATTAACAGCCATTGTTCCCTTGTTCACCAAATATAAATGGCCATTTCCCCCAAAACCCCTGAGAGGACCTCATTATTGTGTTGCTTTAAATTGTATTGTTCTTTCATTGAGTTTTATCTGTTTAACATTTACTTTCACATTTTCTGTGCTCGCCTCAAGGTTTTACCTTAGTTCATATTAAAAAGTGGATTCCGGTAATTCAAGTGGATTCCGGTAAATAGGTGGATTCCGGTAATTCTATGCACCGATTTTAATCATTCCTAATCTTTGATTACTTTTAGATACTATTGCATTGCTTGTATGTGATTTTTGGGAGATAAATCATTCGAGATAATGATTCCCAGGTTTTCAGCTGATCCACTACATCGAGATTAATCCCGTTTAAAGAATAGATATAATGCCTTAGTCGTCACTTGCACGAATAAAATGTGATTATTATGGTAGTGGTTAGATTAATAAAACACCGACAGATATGCATGCCGAAAAATATTTGTAAACGAATCTCACAAAATGTTTAAGAAGTACGTTGTGTGTATTAACTTAAATATTTCCCAGTTCTACTTAAAGAAAATCAATCCAAATCTGAAGCAGGCTTAGTCCAAAAACGGTTTAAGAAGCTACATAAACCTGATTTTTCGTGTTGACATATTGGATATTTAGAAGTGGATATATATTCGGATATATAAGAATTTCGGATACAAAAAGATACTGAGCATTTCTATCTTCTCTTTACTGTCAAACCGCTATTTGCGATGTAGACAGCATGGTTAATATCTGGTTTACCTTTGCAAGGTGAAATCATATGGAATTGAAGTAAACAAAGCAGAAAAAGTGTGGTCGGTACGGGACTCGAACCCAGGACCTTTCACTTACGAGTGCTCTACCAACTAAGATCACCGGGTACCCAATATCACACACTACTCTCCTTTTAACTTTTAAGAGCTTACCCAGCTCTTCTAGTCTTTCCAGACCACTGGTACTGCAATCATCCTCGTCCCCAATGAAGTAAACCCAGGGGAAAAAGTGTGGCCGGTGGTGGTGCTGGACTCAAACCCAGGACCCCTCGTTTACAGGCGAGTGTTCTACCAACTGAGCTAACTGGGCCTACAGAATAAACTAGTGTTCATGTTGCCCATTTCGCCATTTTCTTTGTAGCTGTTACTAAGCATAGCTTCATTCTGGCTATTTTATTATTCGTGTAGCATTTTCGTATGCGTTTGCTAGTGCGATCATATAAATCAGGGTTTGACATTAACAATTGTTCCCTTGTCCTGTGCCATGTAGATTCATGAATGATCTTGTCTTTTGTACCACTTTTACATGAAGTGCGGGGACAAATAAATTTGATTGGGGACAAGTAAATTGTGTAAGTTACTTGTCCTATGGACAGTTGCTGAAAAGGTTAATTTCAAACCCTGTAAATGCTTTCAGGGTTCTCCCCAGGATAGTAGGGTGAACATTTACACTAATAATATGCTCACAGCAGCGCGCAAAATATTTTTTACTACATTTAAATTCAGGAAATTTCCAAAATGCCGGTCAATCTGTGACCAAAGATCTTATAGATCTATCTCCCCACCCTGGTCCCCTCCTGATCTGAGAGCCCCATCCCACCACCAGTCTTGACATTAACTTTACGGACAGCTTGCCCATGGGGCAGGTTAACTCTGAAATTTACTTGCACGTGCCAGTTTGCTGGTTGCCCAATTTTTTAGACCCGAAGCTTTTATTTTATAAGGATATACTGTTTGAGGCTTCACGAGTATTAGACCACTGACTTAATGATATAACTCTCACAGCACCTTTCTGAGAATTCTAAAAGTTGGTCTAATACTTACAATGTAACAACAATAAAAGTTTCGGAAACCTGTAAAGAGCGATGGGTTTCTTTTATATTTTGTCATGTTTTATATCAATCCCGTCTACAAGGACTTCTTGTCACTCAGTTTTGAAGTTGCCCGACAGGATTGAGCCTTTGAGTGCCGGGAGCCAAGTTTTACCTACCCCGGGCAGGCGGACAGTCCTTAACATCCCGCCCTGCACCTCCACCAGGGCCTAGCTCCATCTCCCCAACCCCACCCACCCATTCACTCCCCCGCCACCCCCAACACAGACACACATATATGAAACCTTGAGACATCAGAGAAAGGTCTTAAAATGATGTTAAAATGTGAAAAATTATTTCAGTATTGTCAAGGACAACAATATGCTCCTTTTTGAAGAGCTTATAGAATAAAATATTTTATCAAAAAAGAAAAACTGCTTTCGCTTTTAAACATGTTAAATTCTTTTGTGATATATATATAACCAGTGTAAACTATTTGTCTTAGACAGAAATTAAACTTTCTGCCCATCTACATGTTCCTTGTGTTAAAACTGTCAACTTGGAACTAAATTAAGCGTTCTTAAGATTTGCTGAAAGGATATAATACAGGGTCTTCCACAGGCCATTTTATGATTTAAGAGCATATTCCCCCTATCCCTTAATTTTAAAATCTAATTCCCCCCTACTCCTTAATTAACCCCATGTCCTTTGATCTCTCGGCCCTATCCCTTAAAAACACCAATAAATCTCCAAAATGCATTATACCTGTCTATAAATATAGTTCATTGTAGGCTATACTACTTAAAAATCCTTTCATTTACAGTTAAAATATACTTCAAATTGCATCTAAATAAATCATGATCCGTAAAAATATTGATCACCCGAAGGGCACCTCCCTCGCTCACCCACCCCATGATATTCAAATTTAGTTTCCCCTATCCCATAAATAATTTCTGTGGAAGACCCTGTAATAGGGGGCGGTGCTAACACATTTTCCCTTTAAACTGTGAGAAAACAACCACACAAAAGGTCAACAAACCGAAATGTGTGATAGTCATCTGCTATTTGAAGATCAATTATTGCCACTAAGTGGGGATAATCATCAGACTTGTCAAATAACAAAGGATTAACCTTTGGGGATGTCAGTTTTGTACTAATATTTTATGCAGTTATATTATTACATTTTCTGGACATATTTTTTTCACGATTTTGAAAATGTGAAGCAGTCCAGCTTCCAACTGTATGGTATAGAACCGTACTAGAGGTCAGTGCAAAACTATTGTAAAGTCCTACATATGAATAAAGAAGGAGATACAATAGTTTTGCACTGAACATTTCCCGAGTCCTGCTTGTCACGTCACTTGAGGTCTAGTTTAGAGAAAATAGACTTGCCATTAGCCTGCCTTATGGCCACATATAATCACAACTCTTTTTTAAAATACAATGCCCCCCGGGTGTTTAAATGGGGGTATACATTAATTTAGGCACGGGGCCTTTTCTCACTTTCCTTGGCCATTGTTTTGTCCAGAATTGGAGAAGTGTAGAGTTTTTTGCGATTGAAAAGAGTGTTCAAAAAGGCCCAGTAAGGACAACATCATTCCAAACCATCACTTGGCACAGTTCCACATCACCTTTCCACTTTCATTATGACTGATGGAAAAATGGATATGGATAAAGGCTTATTTTTGCTGTAACTTGTTGTATGTGTATAATTTTAGATTTGAAGAAAAGGAGAATATATCTGGTGTCAACAATGCAAAGTCATCTGTCCAGAGGGGAGTGAAGGCAGGTGTGCTTGCCCAGTTTCCATTCACAGAAGATTATATAGACCAGATATTGCCCAAGAAAGATGGTCTCAAAATTGTGAAATGGTTTGTTGGTTTTAATGTTAAAATAATAAATAACATGATATTTGTTAATCATTATGTTTAAAACATACAGCCATTTTAGTATTCTACAGAAAGACTGCAAAGGAACTGGAGTCAATCTGAAAGAAGATCGATGAAAATATATACATGAAACATTTGAATGGTAGTCATAATTTCAGGGTTCTCCAAGAGCGCTTATACAATGGCGGGCCACCACGCTATCGGCACATACCGCCATGCAAAACAAGTGCTGCCGCGTAAAAATCAAGCGCCACTTTAAAAAACAAGAAAAAGCCCAAATAAAACCTAATAAATTTAGAACACTTGATGTAAAACACAAAGGGCTATTACCAGAAATTCATCTGGACGAAAATGGACCTGTGCAATGCAACTGTATGAATTAGACGCAACAAACACCAAAACATAACCTGAATCTAGACCGATTTGGTACTCTGTGGTTATGTAGTTAAGTAATATTATGCAGACGCTTGTCATCCAGTCTTCAACAATAAAGCAAGCGCCTCAATCGTATTGACCGAACGTACCAGTAACTCTCCTCCAACATCCGGATGTTGCTGTCAAAATGGCATAAACAAAACTGCTAAATAACGGATTTGCACCGCCACCCTATAATTTCTAGACTTGGAGAACCCTGAATTTATATACTGTTAATTAAGAGGCAATGAGAGTATATTTTAATCAATTGTAAGTCATAAGTTTAGTTGTAAAGGGAGATAATAACAAAACAAAAAAGATAATTTTTAAATGTTTACAATCATAGTCCAGTGTTTTATCTACACATTTGTTTATGCGAGTCGTTTTCTATCGGTATTAATGACAAAATCAATGAGTCAGTCTATGGAAACTTATCTAAAATTTTTGGACTTCAGGGGTCATTTTAGAAAAAAAGGGAGTATTTGACTCCAACATCACCGGTAAATAAATCAATGCTTGTAGTCCATATAAAGTTTGGCATGTAGCCATTTGAAATAATGTGATTTTGGATATTTTTCATTAAAAATTATAGTTTAGGATTTTAATATTATAACACAGTTTATTAATAAAGCAAGGGATATCCGATTGTTTACAAGCCTTAAGTTAAAGGGGCTTGCCTCCAGAATGTGTCTTAAATTAACCTTTTTTTTATTACTCTGAAATAATATTGTATAAAACATGAACATATAAATATTTATATCCCCGCTTTCACAAAGTGAAGTGCAGGCTATATAGGAATCACATTGTCCATAATGTTGTGTCGCGTAAACCATTTTTGTCCAATTGCATCGCGTAACCCTGTTTGTCTCGCCTTCTAAGAAAAAAAGAGCCATAGGTGTTGCTTTTCCGGCGGCGGGGAAGGCGAAGGCGTCAACATTAAAGTTTTGCGTTTAGGTCATTTTCTCACAAACTGTATGCACTAGACCTTTCAAACTTTGCTTATAGTTGTATATTGGGTAGTACATCGCAACTTGACAAAGCAAATGTGGAAGTGACCTTGACCCTCCAAGCAAAGGGCAGATAACTTAATAATTTTTACCTTCAACTTTTGCGTTTAGGTCACTTTTTCACAAACTGTATGTACTAGACCTTTCAAACTTTTCTTATAGTTGTATCTTGGGTGGTACATCCCAACGTGACAAAGCAAATGTGGATGTGACCTTGACCGTCCAAGCAAAGGGCAGATAACCTTATAATTTTTACCTTCAACTTTTGCGTTTAGGTCACTTTTTCACAAACTGTATGCACTAGACCTTTCAAACTTTGCGTATAGTTGTATATTGAGTGGTACATTGCAACGTGACAAAGCAAATGTGGATGTGACCTTGACCCTCCAAACAAGTGCAGATTATGATAACTTAATAATTTTTACCTTCAGCATTTGCTTTTAGGTCACTTTCTCACAAACTTTATGCATTAGACCATGTAGACCTTTCAAACTTTGCGTATAGTTGTATCTTGAGTGGTACATTGCAAGGTGACAAAGCAAATGCGGATTTGACCTTGACCCTCCAAGCAAGGACAGATAACTTAATTTTTACCTTCAGCATTTGCTTTTAGGGCACTTTCTCACAAACTTTATGCATTAGACCTTTAAACTTCGCCTATAGTTGTTTCTTGGGTAGTACATCACAACTTATCAAAAAGCAAATGTGGATGTGACCTTCACCCTCCAAGCAAAGGGCAGAAAACTTTAATTGTTACCTTAACATCTCTTTCTCATGAACTATAATTATGGACTAGATGCTTTAAACCTAGTTTATAGCTTAATCTATGGAAGACAAAACATTCTATTTTGACATAGTTGTATCTTGGGTAGTGCATCTTTTTGGACTCATGGATTTCATCTATGACCTTGACCTACGTTTTGGAGCTGTTGATATTTTTTTTTTTTTATAAGAATGGCATTTTGTTTTTAAACAAATGAACTTAAATGTCATCTCAGCAAACTGTAAACTCCATTGTAGTTATTTAAATGTTTACAAACTTTCATTTAACCAACATTTATCTTTTATTTTTAAGTCCCGCCCCTATTAGACGAAACATGTGAATCCACGTATTTCTTGTTTAGTACTTGCATTTCTCAAACAGTTTCGAATTGGTTTTTCCCAAACTTCATATACTCATAGCAACTGATAACCTTATGTCCCTCTACATCACCCATGGTTGATTCCTAATTTATTACAGAATTATGGCCCTTTGTGGGACTTGGAATAAAAAAGCGGGGGTATTTATGACCTTCAGTGATAGTTCTAGTTAAAACTGTTATATGCAAAAGGATACATTTTCAGAAACATTTGTATAAAACAAATACCACGTCATAATTCTCGAAACTGGAAGATCCAAGTGCTTCGAATCAGACGCCAACATCTTGTATCAATTTTTCTAAACACAGTTTTTATAATGTGAACTATATGTAAGATATTTGTTTAACACATATAACTGACATAATTTACAAAAAGTTTCGTAAATTTCATGCTTTAAAACAAACATTGTTCCATTATTTGATAATTGTACAATATTTTTATTTGACAGAACATATTCTCTCCCCACGCCAAACATTGTCATATACTAGACATTGTCACATGCTAGACATTGTCACATACTAGACAATATTCATTATTTAGAAAATCTGGAGGCAACTACCTTTAAATTAAATTACATATATGCTATAATCAGATAATCATTCCAAATTGCTGACTGCATTACATGTACATTGCACGACCCATGTTTAGAACACTTTTTATCATGTAAATATGTAATATACTGTTCCATAGTACAATACATACAAATATAATACTCATGATTTTTAAAATTACAATTAAAAAAAAATTAGGGGTTTTGTTTGTATAAGAGTAAAATTCTCAAAATCTCAGCTTATCTACAGCTTTGCCATACACTTATGGTAAATGCAAAATATTAAACATCTGGCTCTTGTAGTTTCAGAGAAGATTTTTTAAGTTTTCCCTATATAAGTCTCTGTAAAACATGTGACCCCTGCTAACGTTTTGTTGAACTAGATTTTTTCAGTTATGCATTTTTGCACTTTTTTTCAGCCATGAACATATAGAGATATTGGCGAGATCTAATGGTGAACCTGTATTCTTCCGACAGAGAGATGGGCCTTACTATCCTACTCTCAAACTGCTTCATAGATGTAAGTAGTCACGGATAGGAACATTTATACAGTACGGTATTTGTTTTTTGTAGTCCTCCATTTTTAACCAGAAAAATAGAAAAACAACTTCTACTCAATAACTTTTGTTAAAAATGAGTTATTGCGATGAAACTTGCAGGGTAGGTAGCTTATATGGAAAGGAAGCTTGGGGTCACTGGGGTCAAGCTCACTGTTACTAAAAATAGAAAAACGGTTTCCACTCAATAACTTTTGTTAGGAATGAGATATTGCGATGAAACTTGCAGGGTGGGTAGCTTATATGGAAAGGAAGCTGGGATCACTGGTGTCAAGGTCAAGTTCACTGTTACTAAAAATAGAAAACGGTTTTCCACTCAATAACTTTTGTTAGAAATGAGGTATTGCAATGAAACTTGCAGGGTAGGTAGCTTACTTTTGTATATGGAAAGAAAATTTGGGATTGCATTTGGGGTCACTGGGATCAAGGTCAATGAACTTTTGTTGGGAATGAGTTATTGCAATGAAACTCGCAGGGTATGTAGCTTATATGGAAAGAAAGCTTGGGATTGCGTTCGGGGTCACTGGATTAAAGGTCAAGGTCACTGTTGCTAAAAATAGAAAAATGTTTTTTCTCAAAACCTTGAGTAAGGAATGAGATATTAGAATGAAACTTGCTTTGTAGGTAGCTTATATCAAAAGGAAGTTTGGGATTGCATTTGGGGTCACTGGGGTCAAAGTCACTGTTACCAAAAATAGAAAAACAGTTTCCGCTCAATAACTTTAGTTGGGAATGAAGAAGCTTAGGATTGCATTTGGGATCACTGGGGTCAAGTTCAAGTTCACTGTGTCTAAAAATAGAAAAATAGTTTTCGTGGAATTTCCACATTCACGTTATGTGACATCATTCACGTTAAGTGACGTCATTCACATTAAATGACATCTTTCACGATCAGTGGCATCATTCTCGTTAAGTGACATCTTCCACGTTGTGGCGTCATTCGCGTTAAGTGACGTCATTCTCATTTGATTATTAATCTATGAATGAAGTTAACGCTACTATAAATAAATGCAAAATTAATCATTTCATAATAATTTTAGTAAAATTAGTAAAATTATCAAACTACTGTAGTGGAAGCTAAGTTTCACCCTGTCCATCCGTCTGTCTGTAGACGCAACCTTGTCCGCTCCATAACTCCTCTCCCCCTGAAGCAAATCTTATAAAGTTTCATGGGTAGACTGCCTGTGATGAGAGGATGACCCCTATTGATTTTGAGGTCAATGGTCAAGGTCACCGGGCCCCGATAATGAAAAACCTTGTCTGCTCCTTAACTCCTCTCCCCCTGAAGCAAATCTCATGAAGCTTCATAAGTGAACTGCCTGTGGTGAGAAGATGACCCCTATTGATTTTGAGGTCAGTAGGTCAAAGGTCAAGGTCACTGAACCTGATAATGAGAAACCTTGTCCGCACCTTAACTCCTGTCCCCCTGAAGCAAATCTCATGAAACTTCATAGGTGAAATGCCTGTGGTGAGAGGTCGACCCTTATTGATTTTGAGGTCAGTAGGTCAAAGGTCACCGGGAGCCGATACTGAAAAGCCTTGTATGCACCATAACTCCTCTCCCCATGAGGCAGATCTCATGAAACTTCGTAGGTGAACTGTCTTTGGTGAGAGGACAACCCCTATTGATTTTTTAGGTCAAAGGTCAAGGTCACCAGTACCCGATAATAAAAAACTTTGTCCGCTCCATGACTCCTTTTCCCTTGAAGAAAATCTCATCGAACTTCATAGGTGAACTGCCTGTGCTGAGAGGGCGACCCCTATTGATTTTGAGGTCAAAGGTCAAGGTCACCGGCACCCGATAATAAAAAACCTTGTCTGCTCCATAACTCCTGTCTCCCTGAAGCAAATCTCATGAAGCTTTATAGGTGAACTGCCTGTGGTGAGAGGACACTCCCCCCATAGATTTTGAGGTCAGTAGATGAAAGTTCAAGGTCACCGGGACCCTATAATGAAAAACCTTGTCTGCTCCATAACTCCTCTCCACCAGAAGCAAATCTCATGAATCGTCATAGGTGACTGCCTGATGTGAGAGGACGACCCGTATTGATTTTGAGAACAGAAAGGCAATGGTCAAGGTGATCGGCACCCAGTGAAAAACCTTGTCCACTCCATAACTCCTCTCCCCTGAAGCAAATCTCATGAAACCTAATAGGTGGACTGCCTGTGATGAAAAGATGGCCTCTATTGGTTTTGAGGTCAGTAGGTTAAAGGTCATGACCTGATCATGAAAATCCCATTCCACTCAATCTTTAGGCAATCGGTAGGGTGGGAATGGGGGGCACTGGTAGCGGGAGTATATTTGTCGCCCTTAAAAGGTAACAGCTCTAGATTCATGTTGTCTGAGTTATTGGTTCTCGGTCTGTCATATTGGCCCACAGCCGTTGGACAATATGACAGTCCATGGACCAATAACTGGCCAATATGAAATCACATAATTAATAACATCATATTATTTGAAATGCATCATTGGCATGTCGGAGGTAGTCTGGATACTATTTTAAACAAATAAAGATTCCAGTTTTGCATAATATCTGCTGTACCAACAAAATGTTTATTGTGGGGTGAAATGAAGGATTACTCAAAGCCCTTAAATGCGTATAAAATTGGATTAGAACTTAAAGGAATAACGCTGTCCGTAACATACTTTTATTACTTGCATTTCTCAGTTTCCGATGGATTGTTTCCTAAATTCATATACACATAACTTATGACCTTGTGTCCTTCTACATCACACAATGTTGATTGCCTAATTTTCCACTCTAATATTGTAAAATGTCCCGTAAATCATATTGATACTATTTAAATGCCATTTTGTCCGTCTGTCTGTTCAATTTTCCACTCTAACATTGTAAAATGTCCCGTAAATCATATTGATACTATTTAAATGCCATTTTGTCCGTCTGTTTGTCTGTTCTAACAGCAGTGACATTGTGGGGTAGTTTGTAAGCTGTTTCTAACAATGTAGGGTAGTTCTTGCTTTGACCCAACATTGAAATTCTTCAATAATTTAATGCTTAAAACAACACTTTGAGGAGGTTCTATGAATTGCAAAATTCTATTATTTTGTGGGATTATACGAATAAATCCCACAACATCCAACATGCATACAGTAATCCCACAAGTGCTGTCCATCATTGGCGTAGCTCTGCGTAGGCCCTGTAGGCCCGGGCCTACGCCTAATTTTCAGAAATAGAAAAATTAAAAATTCCAAAAATGCAATAAAAATCGAGGGGGTAGGGGGTGGGGGCAGGGCTGTATAACGGCGTAGTAACCAGAAAATATCATTTTCATATTTATTTGTTTAGTTATCTTTGCCCTTCTTAAAGTTTAAAATATACGTCAGCACGCACCTAATGAATTCTAACATTAAAAAAAAAATCGTGGGGGGCGTGGGGCATGTCCCCGGACCACCCTAGCATAATTACTTTAACTGCGGGCCTATTCCGTCAGAAAGGCCAAGCTACGCCCCTGTCCATACGGATGTCTGATTAACCTCACTAAGAAAAAATTGCACAATGTCACTTTCTTCCATCCGACAAGCCAGATATCTTGTCCGGACCATAGCTCAAAAACTGCTGCAATGAAACTTAACCCAATGACAGAGGGCAATAAGAGAAACCATATTCCCTTTAAATTAGAAATATTGCCCTTTGTAATTTTCTGCTTATAACTCTTGTCTGGAGCATAATTCAAAAACAAAAAAATAAGTAAACCAGGTTTTCAAAAAAACACGAAAACATCAATAGTTGAGGGTACTGTGCAATGTTATCAGAATTAAAATTTAGTATAGATATATTACTATTGGGGACTCACTATTGCGATGCATCAATAGTTTGATGTACACTACTATAGTATTCAAATTTTATTCTTCTATTAAAACCTTGATGAAACTTATTAACAGATAACAGTTAACTTGATAGTACAGAATGATAATGTCGAGTCAACGAGGAATTCTTCTCGGGGCTGAAATAGTAGAGGAACTACAATCCTTAGAATTACACACACACTTGATACTACAATGTATATTTATTGTTGCAGTTCCGTTCATGTTGCCACACATGCAGGTTGATAAAGGAGCTATACGATTTGTACTGAGTGGTGCCAACATTATGTGCCCCGGTCTTACCTCACCTGGAGCAAGAATGACTAAGGTGGACAAAGATCAGATTGTTGTATCCTTTACAAATTGTTTAATAGAGCTATGTGAATAAAAGCATTAGTTCTACTATTTATTCAATAGCTTTAACAGATCAACCAGATTTCTGAAAATAACAATGAATGATTTAGAAAACATTCTATTAAATCAATTTATAATTATTTTATATTTAGAACTCAAGTAACTCATTACTCAGTGAGAGATACAAACGGTCTAAATCTCTTTTTTTGCAGTAATTTTTATTTATACACTCAATCTTAGGGGTCCGGCTGATGTGCCGGAAGACCCCATGGCTAAACCGAGTCACTCTGTAAACAACAACTCTTAACGGCAGTTGTTGCGTACGAAACTACACCACGGATCATTTAGTTGTCACCTCAGATAATGAATACTGTTTTAACTTACCAGTAACTCAATCAAAGCTACATTTTCTCTTCTTTTTACAACCGTCAAATTTTGTTTGAATCGGCAGCCATATTGGTCTGGTACCTGCGCTCGAAGAGAGAGTAGCGAGCGCAGTAGGGGAAGGGTACCAAACCAATATGGCTGTCGATTCAAACAAAATTTGACGGTTGTAAAAAGAAGAGAAAATGTAGCTTTGATTGAGTTAACTGGTACGGAAAACAATTAGCATTCATTATCTGAGGTGACGACTAAATAATCCGTGGTCTAGTTTCGTACGCAACTGCCGTTAGAGTTGTTGTTTACTGAGTGACTTGGTTTAGCCACGGGGTCTTCTGAGTAAAATTTTGGACCAGTTTTTCAATGTTTCGATGTCGATTTCTCGGTACTGTATTGAACGATAGCATAGACTGAACAAAGGCAGAATGACCTGTATGCCAAATTATTGCCCTTCTCTAATGTTCTTCTTACCTACCATTCAGTTCTTATCTATGATATGGCTGCTGGACTCTGATGTCTTCCTAACTCATGTAGGATAACTTTGTTCGATTTCAACTGGTATTTAGCGACAAAGCATATGAGCCGGACCCCTATGCACTCAATCAGTTCTCATCACAATAGTAGAAAGTGACATCATCGTAACAGGAAGCTGGGATGACAATTAAAGGGATTGGTCTCCATCAGAAGTACGCCAAACATTTGTCGTTCACTAGACGACTGCTTCACTGCGCATGTCATATTAGGAAAAGACTGCTCCTGCATAATCATGTTCACTTTTGTACGAGGGTAAACTTTTTTTCCCACTTTGTTCTTACCTATCGATGATTGCAAGTAATAATAGACATATTGAAATAGTGTTTGCAGTAGTTTTTAATTGGGTTATGAATTTGCTTTAAACAAAAAAAATGCTTTTTAAACTAGGCAAATTTTGAAAAAAGATTGCTCCTGCATAATCATGTTAATTTTTGTATAGGGGTAAACTTTTTTTTTTGCACTTTAATCGTACCTGTTGTTGATTGTAAGTAATAATAGACATATTAAAATAGTGTTTGACGTAGTTTTTAAGTGGATTTTGAATTTGGTTTCAACAAAAAAACTTTGTTTAACTTCGCCTTTTTTCTAAAAAAACAATTCTCCTTGATAATCATGTTCATTTTTTTTTTACAGGGTTAAGCTTCTTTTTTCACCTTAATAGTACCTGTCGATAATTGCAAGTAATAAAAGACATATTGAAATAGTGTTTGCTGTAGTTTTCAAGTCCTTTATGGTAAGAAAAAGGTAATTTAGAAGAAATTTGCCATTTTGAGATTTTTTATCGGAAAAATGGCGATCTATACATCTTAAACTTTAATTTGTTATAAAGGACCCCAGGACTCGATCTCGCACCGTGGGGTATTGTACACTAGCTTAACATGTGTCCTTGTGTTTATTGTAAATTAGAGTGTGCGTGGGTCACCAAACTTGATGAAAGGATGTTATGTAATATTACATACTTTTATGGCGTGCGTTTCTTTTCACTTGTGGTAAACTTGCTTAACAACAGATCAAGATCTAAATCATCAACATTAACAAAATAGCCCTTTCAACACTTAAAAATCATTCAGATGATTTTAATAGAGAATTTTAATTTTGACTAATTACATTTCGAGTCTGTCAAAAACTTAGCTAATTAAAAGTTTGTAAATTAGGCGACTTTAAAACCGCGAAGAAACAAACAATAATAATGCGTTGATCAAATTATCATTTACACGTTTGTCGGTTTTATTTTTAGCTCTACTGATCAGAGATCAGCAGAGCTTATGCCGTGGTGCGGCGTCCGTCGTCCCTCTGTCCGTCCGTCGGTCCGTAAACTTTTATTTGTAGCGACTACTCCTCTGAAACTACTGGATGGATATTCATGAAAATTTACAGAAATGTTGCCCATAAAGTCTAGTTGATTCTAGCAAAAATTCATGTTGATGTGAAATCCAAGATGGCCGCCAAAGCTAAAAATAGAGTTTTAAAAAATAAGTTTGTAGCGACTACTTCTTGAAAACTATAAGTGATATTGATATGGGGCTTTTTCTAAAATGATCAGCATGACATGATGTTGATCCTTGTGGAAAATTATTTTGATTCGACGTTAAACATGGCTGCCAGTGGCCATCTTTGGTTACATAGAGTTATATAGTAAAAACTTGTAGCGACTACTCCTCTGAAACTACTTGACGGATGTTCATGAAACTTCACAGGAATGTTGCTCTTGATGTCTAGTTGATCCTAGAAAAATTTCAGGTCGGCCGGAAATTCAAAATGGCCGCCACAGCTAAAAATAGATTTAAAATAAATAAGTTTGTAACGACTATTTCTTCAAAACTATAAGAGATATTGATATGGGACTTTTTCTAAAATGATCAGTATGACATGATGTTGGTCCTTGTCGAAAATCGTTTTGATTTGACGTTAAACATGGCTACCAGCGGCCATCTTTGTTTACATAGTTATATAATGAAAACTTGTAGCGACTACTCCTCTGAAACAACTTGACGGATTTTCATGAAACTTCACAGGAATGTTGCTCTTAATGTCTAATTGATCCTAGCAAAATTTCAGATCGGCCAGAAATTCAAGATGGCCGCCACAGCTAAAAATAGATTTTTAAAAAAGAAGTTTGTAGCGACTACGTCTTGAAAACTATTAGTGATATTGATATGGGACTTTTTGTAAAATGATCAGCATGACATGATGGTTATCAGAGTCAAACATTATTTTGATTAGACGTTAAACATGGCTGCCAGTGGCCATCTTTGGTTACATAGTTCTATAATGAAAAACTTGTAGCGACTACTCCTCTGAAACAACTTGACGGATTTTCATGAAACTTCACAGGAATGTTGCTCTTGATGTCTAATTGATCCTAGCAAAATTTCAGGTCGGCCGGAAATTCAAGATGGCCGCCACGGCTAAAAATAAATTTTCAAAAAACAAGTCTGTAGCGACTACTTCCTGAAATCAAAATCAATCAGTAGAGCTTCAAGGTCATTGACCTCTTGTTTATTTATATGTGATTGTGTATTTGTTAAGTTCTCAATTGTTAGTTATGACAAGAGAATACATTAAACACAAGATTTTTTATTTCACACAATCAGGGAGTAACGTATACTTACTCCCTGACACAATGCAAACGAATTAGCACAATGTAACTAAAATTGTTTACATTTTAATCAACTCAAGATGTTGCCAGTTGTTAAATATATATGCGTTATATTTTGTTTGCCGATTCGAGATTTTCTTTGTTTGTAAAAGCATCAACACTATCACGATGAAGATTATTTATTTGACAATCATTTAAATAGTAATTAAAATTTGTTTATACAGCGACGAAAAGCATAAAATAGCACGGTGATTGCGAAATTGCTGGAGAAAAGAAAATATAGCGTGGGAAACTGTTTCCAACTCGCGATCTCTCCCGTTTAATTAATCGTTATTCAAAATAAAATAACGTCACTAGGACGATGATTTGTTTTTGCTTTCTCATCTTATACATCATTTACATATGTCATGTATGTATTTAATAACATCTGTACCATGGCCAAAAAAAGATGTACAGTTATTTGCGTAAACTCGTTAAGAAACAAAAAAAAAAGTGTTTTATTATGTTTCTATCTCGAGATATCGCCTATTTATCTAACCATTATTTGGAATAAAATTACATCATTAGAAAGGTTATTTATTTGGCTTTCTGGTGATATAAAATATATAATAATCTAGTTAAAAGATGAATATATAATGTCTGTTTGCAATGTAAATAGGTGTGCAGCACCGCAGGTCTCTCGCTACCCGTCACGATAAGCCTAGTAAAAATCGATAACTGCAGTGTATAATCGATAGCCTTACCTGAACGACAAGTTATTTCAGAACATAACAGCGTTAGTACTGTGATGTCATATCCCCGTCATATAAAGCCCTGCAGGAAGCGATGACAGTAATACCAGAAAATGATATGATAGAAGCAATTATTTTTTAGTTAGGTTTTAATTGATTTCTAATATGAATGAAGCATTCTGGTTTGTTTGATTTAGCAAAAGTTCCTACTCTATTCTGAGTAATGAGTTTTTTGAACTTGTCCGAGTTTTCAATGATAATAACAATCAGTGTCAGTTTGGTAAAGTTCAAATAATAAAATTTAATGAGTGTTCATAAGGCAGAAAATGGCATTTGAAATCAAGAACCACAAAATACTAAACATAAAATTATTTGAAATTATTAAATTTTTAAAGTGAGTTAATAGACTGTTAGAAATGCATTTGAAGTTTTATTAAATTTCAGTTGAAATCATAATACTGATACCCAGACCAGTGGATGAATCAGAGTACAGTAAGATGCCACTGCAAAATTACTCTCGTGACATTCGCTTTAGCAGATCATATTCTGCCACTGCTTCGTCTGTAGGAATGTTGATTCCCGTCTGATTTCATGTGTCGAAATCACAAGCATCATTATCTTTATCAAGGTCATGCTGTGGATTTGAATCCCGCTGGGTGTTCGACTTGTAAGTGAGAAAGTGTTGATTCTTACAGATGGCGGGAGGTATACAGTATTGGTTCTATCCAGGCAAAATAGGGCGGCCTGCCTTTACCACAAAAAAAAACATTTGACCATCATATATGGCCTAACATGTGCTAAAAATGATTTCAAACAAACAAAAAAAGATCGCCTATTTTTAATTCTAATTCATTCACTTAGTGAATTCTTCCCACATATATTGTATTTTTTTCCAAGTTTTGTTGCTTGAATTCACAACTGTCCAGTAAAACCTGGTATGCAAGCAAGGGATCTTTGCAAAGCCTCTGAAGAATGATGGTAACCATAAAGTCTGTGACAATGGTAACCAGAATATTACAAAATAGAAAATAATTACCAAATTGCAATACTAACCAATAAAAGGATGCCCCCAACATAAAACGGGCAAACTTTCCTTTGCAATAGCAAATGACTTATTGATCATGGTAATGCAACTCCCGACACATCTAGTTAATTATATTCCTGTGATCATATCACTTGTATGGGTTAATTTCAAACATAAAGAAGCGGTGGCCAAAGGGAAGTAATTTTCGGATAAAAAATAACTTGTTTAAGTTATTTAGTAAATCAGTTACCCCACTTACTGGAGAATCCACTACAAATTGCTCTTGTGACCTTCGGTAAGGCCAAATAAAAAAATAGGTGTGTTTCCTATTGCATGCTCTGAAAAAATAGGGTAGGTCGGTAGGCATTTTTTTTGCTTTTTTTTTTGAGCACGATATTGTGAGATTCTAGACATGTATTTATCTCATAAACTCCATACAAGTTTATGATACAACTGAAAGTTTCTCTGTGATGTCAGTTTATCTCGATATATTGTGATAAATCATTGTTCAGAACATTTTTCTTTTTTTTCATAAAACGTTTTAGGGTCGGCCCCTTAAAAATAGGGTTGGTCAGGCCACCGGAAACACGGTGTTTTTTTTATTTTATTATTATTAATTTTTTTTGCCTATTTGTCGGATGGGGATGTAAACCGGACGGTCCCGTGTATCGGTCTATCCTCCGAGCACATTAAAGCACCATAGGAATCTATTCGATAATAAGAGTAGTGCACGGTTCCCGGATTCCTATGTATCCTTCCCCTCTCTCTGGGGCGGCTCTAAATAACCTATACTGTGTTGATGAGCCGTTAAACAACATTCAATTCAATTCATTTTTTTCCCTAAGCATCTCGCATTCTCCCACTGCCTCATCTGTAGGAATGTTGATTCCATTCTAATTTCTTGTGTCAATATCATAAGCATCATTATCTGCATCAGGGTCAAGCTGCGGGTTTGAAGCCCACTGGGAGCTCAACTTCTCCATGAGAAAATTTTGATTCTTACGGATGGCGAGAGATATACAATAATGGTTCTACCCACTAATAAGTAGGTGGTCTGCCTCCACCGCTAAAGATCGACCATCATACATAGACTAAAATGTCTGAAAAATGACGTTAATCACCAGATAAACAAACACCCAGTCTGATTATGTTGATCACCATGAGAACACAAAGCTTTATCATAATTGTTATCCGTTCAGTCTGCTTTCCTTAACATAATTCAGGCAATAATGGCAGAAGGCAAGGATCATGCACTGGCTATAGGGGTTACACAAATGCCAACAGAAGAAATGTAAGTACCCAGTCATGCTTTTTTTATTCTTGACAATACCTTCATTAAAGTGTTTAAAGAAAAACTTTTAGCTCGACTATTCGAAGAATAAGAGAGCTTATGTAATCACCCGGGCGTTGATGTCAGAGTCCCACATCAAGGTTTACGTGTAAGCTGTGTTTACAAGTATATATCTCTTACATTTCTTATCCTAGCACAACCAAATTTGGCCATGAGCTTCCTTATAAATAGCATTATCTTAAGGGCTGCTTAAGTAAGTTTTTTTTACGTATATCTGTTGTTTTGTTTTATCAAATCTACACTTATGTCAATGATGCGCCTCTACCCAGCCCCTAAATCCCCCCCACACACACACATCCCCAACCATCCCACCAGCCCATCATCACCACCACCAACAAGTTTGTTTAAATGGTGACCCTGGGGTCACATTTGGCCCTGCCCTAGAGGTCACATGTTTTACATAGACTTGTATAGGGAAAAACTTTTAAAAAATCTTCTTCTCTGAAACTGCAAGAGCCTGAGGTTTAATATTTTGCTATAAGCTTATGGTCCTCTACCAAGTTTGTTCAAATGGTGACCCTGGGGTCAGATTTGACCCCGACCCGGGCATAACAGGTTTACATAGAATTATATAGTAAAACAATTAAAAAATCTACTTCTCTGAAACTACAAGAGCCGGAGGTTTAATATGTTACATTTACTATGAGCTTATGTTATTTTACCAAGTTTATTCAAATGGTGACCCTGGGGTCACATTTGGCCCTGCCCCCAGGGTCACATGTTTTACATAGACTTGTATAGCTTAAAAAATCTTCTTCTCTGAAACCACAAGGCACACAGCTCTCATATATTACATTTGACCCTGCCCCAGGGGTTACACTCTAGTACCTTCATTTTGTATTTGATCTTTATCAAACTTTGTCAGTGTCTTTATGTCAATGTTGTTAACACAACAGAGGCCATATTTCTTGAACAATCTTAACCAAACTTGCACAGATTGTAAATGACCATAAGATTTCGAAGAAGTTTGACAATTGGCCAGTACTCAGGTGATCGATTTAGGGCCATCTTGGCCCTAAGATGGCCCTCTTGTTTATTAAGTCCATTACTCACATACCAAAAGCCTTAAAGTATTCAAACTTCATACACACATCTATATGGCGTCATTATGTTCCTATTCAAATCAGGTCCCTATAACTCGCCTTTTAAATATTACATTTAACATTTTGTTACTCCATTTTGTAAGCAACCGATAACCCTTTAGCAGGGCATTCGGGTCCCTCTAGTTGTTGTTTTTTAACTCGACTGAACAAAGATCAGCAGAGATTATCCGTGGTGCATCGTCTGTCCATCCGTCTGTAAACTTTTTTCTTCTGGCGATCATCCGTCTGTAAACTTTTTTTTCTCTCGACTACTCCTCTGAAACTACTTGACAGATGTTCATGAAACTTCACAGGAATGTTGCTCTTAATGTCTAGTTCAGGATGGCCGCCATGGCTAAAAATAAATTTTTAAAACGCGATATTGTGGCGACTACTCAAAAAACGTAAGTGATGTTGATTTTGAACCTTTACCAAAATGACTAGCAGGACATACAGTTGATCCTAACCAAAGTTCATTTTGACTGGATGTCAAACTGGCGGCCATCTTTGTTTACATAGTTATATAGAAAAAAACGTCTGTAAACTTTTTTCTTATGGCGATCATCCGTATGTAAACTTTTTTTTCTCTCGACTACTCCTCTGAAATTACTTGACGGCTTTTCATGAAACGTCACAGGAATGTTGCTCTTGATGTCTAGTTGATCCTAGCAAAAATTTAGCCACCATGGCTAAGAATAGATTTCTTGAAAACTATAAGTGATATGGGACATTTTCTAAAATGATCAGCATAAACATGATGTTGGTCCTCGGCCATATTTGTTTACATAGAGTTATAAAGTAAAAACGTGTAGCGACTACTCCGCTGAAACTACTTGACAGGTTTTTCATGAAACTTCACAGGAATGCTGATCTAGCTATCAAAACCTATCAGTAGAGCTTCAAGGTCATTGACCTCTTGTTTACATATGTCTGTGTTGTTTTGTTTTATCAAATCTACACCTATATCATTGATGCGCCCCTGCCCTCCCCCCATTGGTTTATGGGCTCCCCTCACATTACGGACAGTTGAAGGGGAATTGAATATATAAAACAATTTAGATTAAATTTAGATACACAAATGAAATATCAATAAAACAAAAATGAAATGAGGACACAATAAAAATTGCTAGATTCTCATCCCCTCCCTCCCCGAGTTGCCTTTCGACCACAAATTTCTTTAAAATTCAAAATGACAGTAATTTTGGATTAAAACTTTTAAAATTTCACACCTGCCCCAAATATAACTATAATTTATATGAGATTCTAACAATAATTTTATATCGGCCCGAGTTACTATACCCGCCCTGCACCCCAAACGCCCGAAAAATCGAATAGTCCAACTGTGCTGTTCTCCGACAGCTCTTGTTAAATTTCATTTGGCAACTTGCATAACCACCCCCGTTTATGCCTTCATTATGCTAGGAGTTATGGGGGCATCCCTGCACACCCCCCTCCCCCCCCCCCCGGGGAAAGATTAGGGTTTTGGTAAGATGCGATTATGGGTTTTGGTATGGTGTGATATTGAAAACTGTCTGTTTTATAATTTACTTTGTTCTTCTTTTCAGATTATCAAAGAATAAGGGAATAGCGATAGACAATATACACTACCTGAACGATGGACTTTGGACCATGAAACCTGTGAAATAGTGCTCATGACATATTCTAGAGATTCATGAAAAAAAAATAAAAGTAAAAAATGGTGACAGAAACAAAGAGCTCGTGACAGAAACAAAGTGCTCCAATCCGCAAATAGGGCCAGACTCGGGGCCTGCCAAATTGTAGAACTTGTAGTCTGTCTTTATTTGCAAGTTTTACAATATAAATTCATTCAGGATATTAAAGGAGTTTTCTTGCTCTGGGTCCGTTTCTCAAACATATTTTCTTAGAGCACGGTAACACCAGAGTGTGAGAGGATACATTACAACTTATGAAGGACTCTATGTAGTTCACAGATCTCAATGTTAAAGGCAGAATATGCTTATTAACACATAAACTGAAACAGTTGATGAAGCACTCGGAAGCTTTACAACGTAGAGAATTGCGCTAACAAATAAAATGAATAAAAATAAATTGTACACGCTATGCCGAATAAATAGTTGTGTACTAATTACGCTGTATCCCCTACACGCTGCGCAGATGCTAATCACAACACAGGAAGTATGTAGATTCAAATGGTTTATTTATAGCACAGGTAATGTTTATGTAAACAAAAGAGTTAAAAAGTCGACGTGCCTTTTTAACGAAGCTTACGTTTCTAATCAGTTGTTTCTATTAATGGTTGGGTACATCGGGGGATTTAATGCAAATTTGACGGTAATATTATACACGAATACTTGACACAAAGTCTCCATCATCTCCGTTAAGGGTAACAGTAAGCATATTATGACTTTAACTATTCTGTTGCTGACTGTCACAAGTTTGAGATCAATAAGTGTTATTTTAGTAATATGTACCAAGTACACTTTATTTTGAAATTAATGACAGAAAAATTGGCAGATAACCTTATTAAATGTTCGTCATATCAGCAGCTTAATATAAAATACATCTTTTCTGAATCACATAACGTGAACACTTATTAAACATGTTAAATTGTTTTAGACCTGATAAGACTTGCTCTGACATTTATCATCTAGGTTACTCATAGTTGACTCGGTCTGTGTGGAAAAGTGTTAGATAGTTTACATTGGATTTTAATACCTGGTCTACAATATGTCATCTGGTTATCTACGTTTTATTCTTAAATATTTTCAATACCCATCATTTTTGGAATCTGTTATTTATCTATGTTCACATAAGCACACTACAGTAAGAAATTGAGACAACACCTTGTGCAGTTTTGTCTTTTATGACACACTTGTTTTATTGATAATTGGTCATTAGAAAAAACATGTCGAATTAGTAATGCTTTGTTTTCATTGCAAAGAAATGGTGTTATAGTTTTATACAAACTATTTATTCATTGTAAAATTAGATATTTATTATGATAAAGACTGGTTTCTGTAGCTTTCCAATTTTGTTATTTACTTTAAAGTGAAATCATATTTCAGGTGGACATCGACACATTGCTATTCATATTAAGTTAACTACCTCCACTATAAGTGTATTGACGGTATTTTACCTGTGAATCTGAATGTGTTCAAAAGAAATCAAAATGATGTTGTTCATAATTTTAAATTAATCTGAAATTGTAATTATAAAATTCTATAATAATACAATTTAATGTACACAATTTGAGATTTTTACTTTAATATCATTTTCCTGAGGGCTATTAAATCTCATATTTATATAAATAAAATCCAAATACACATTTTCTTTTCTAGCTCACCTGAGCTGAAAGCTAAAACGTGAGCTATTGAGATCATTCTTCATACTTTGTCCATTCCACGTTTACTTTTGCTTTAACCCTTAACCCGCTACATATATATAATGGACTGTTCTTTCTGGAATTAAGATCATTCCATTTATGTGACAAAGGGGTGTTGTGAGGAAAAGGACTGATCAGCAGCCAGACATTGTAAACCCTGATCAGCCTGCGAATTAAACAATTTTTCTTAGAAACCGCTTGGTCAATTTTGATAAATGGCTTTCAAGTTTGTTAAAAGTAGGTCAGTGTGACATCCAAGATGGCCACAGTAATTATAAATGGTCAAAATCTTAAACATTCTCTAGAACCACTGAACAGATTTTGACAGTTTTTTTAGAAACGCGGGCGAGGACGCTTTCTCGAAGCTTATGCGCCTGGGAAGCTTTCTATCAGTTTTTGATGTTTCTGGGTCTCTGAAGCGCTATAATTTTGAAGCATCCATGATCGGTGTAGGTCGTAAGTTTCGCACATCGTAAAGAAAGTTTCCATGGCCAGGGGAACTTACTCGCCAGGGAAACTTTCTTTACGATGTGTGAAACGTTTGGAAAAACAAAATAAAAATGGGTCGCAGAGAAAGTTTTCCGGTTTTGATAAAAACAAAACAAAAATGAGTCGTTGAGAACGTTCTCTATGACGTGAGAATATTACCACCGACTTAATTCTCCGCTATTTTGACGGAAAATGTCCAACACATACAAATTAAATGTCCCTGGTGCGTAAGCACAATGGAGACCTTTTGAACAAAAATAAATAAATGACGGGTCGTAGAGAACGTTCTCTTGATATTTTGATATTGCGTCCTAGGGAACGTTCTCTACGATGAGAGAGTTAATTTCAAAGTAGTCATTTCCGCTATTTTGGCGGAAAATTACGAACAAATTGTTTGCATGATAAACATAATTTGTTAACGCAGCTCTGCTGCAGGTTTCTTATTTAAATGAATGATCACCAAACCCTAGACTATCTAGCTTGTTTAAATGAAGTCCCTGTAGTTAAAAATATCGTGCCTTATGGGGACCAAGTTGTTTGAATATAAAGCTTTCACATGCTTTACATGGACCTATATAGGGAAAAAACGAAAAAATCCTCAATAAAGTTTGTTGAAATGGTGACTGGATTCAAATTTGTAATTTGTGAAAGGGCTGGCGTGGCGCAGTCGGTAGCGTGGCGGGTTTGTAACCGGAAGCCCCTGGTTCAATACTCCGTGGTGCCACTGAGTTCCGTCGGTGTGTTCTTTGGCAAGACACTTTCCCTTAGCCCCGTCCGTCGGATGGGGACGTAAACCGGGCGGTCCCGTGTATCGGTCTATCCTCCGAGCACGTTAAAGAACCATAGGAATCTATTCGATAATAAGAGTAGCGCAGGTTCCCGGATTCCTCGTCTGTCGGATGGGGACGTAAACTGGGCGGTCCCGTGTATCGGTCTATCCACCGAGCACGTTAAGAACCATAGGAATCTATTCGATAATAAGAGTAGGGCAGGTTCCCGGATTCCTATGTATCCTTCCCCTCTCTCTGGGGCAGCTCTAAATAACCTATACTGTGTTGATGAGCCGTTAAACAACATTCAATTCAATTCCAATGTATCCTTTCCCTCTCTCTGGGGCGGCTCTAAATAATCTATACTGTGTTGATGAGCCGTTAAACAACATTCAATTCAATTCAATTCAAATTTGTAAAAATTGAAAAACGTCTTCTCTGAAACCACAAGGCACAGGACTCTCATATATTGCATGCAGCATAAGTTTATGGTCCTCCACTAAGTTTGTTCAAATATAGCCTCGGTCACCCGTCCCGCTTCTGATTTCTTCGTTATGCTATGCGTATCCAGAACCAGGACCTGTGGAAAATAGGAATGGCCCAACGTTTGAAATCGCCCCAAACTTTTGGTCGATTTTGGCGAGACTTTGAGAGATTCTACGAGACTTTCGAAAAACATATTTTCAAGTTAATTTAATATTAATTTCTTATTTTTAACTCATGATAAGCAGCAAGTGACGTTAAAACGTTTAACTGGTGCATCAACAAATGACGTTGTACGTTTATAACATGATGTCACGCAAACGCCGACTTTATATGCTGAAAAACGCGAATAAATTTGGCTAATTGCTAGTGGGCGCTTTAATTGGACTAATCTGCTCAGACCGATATCTGCAAGTAAGACATATGCATGATACGAGATTCCAGTTCAGACCAGCGAACAGGCAGGACGTCTTGCGGCCGTCTGGGACAACGTGACCCCGCAAGGTGTGCCGCTGTCATGAATCATCGCCCGATACTGTGCAGTTAATAACCAAAAAGCTGTACAGTGTGACAAAGCCACGTGGAGGTTCGGACTGACCTCATTATGTTGTACATATGTTTTTAGCCTGATTTTAACGTGGCCCTAAAGAGGGACGATTGGAAGACTACTACTGGAAATTGGACTTTAGGCCAGCGAGATAACCCTTGTCACTGCGAGTCCCCACATATCTATGTTGTACTCCTTTTTCAAGTGTTACAGGCAGGAATGAATGCACGCCGTTAGTAAGAAGTGAGAGGATAAAATAGACAATAAAGGGTTTCATTATCAATAGTGAAAATGGAAACAAGATGTGTTAGGTTAGGTTAGTGAGACTAAAAAATGAAAGATAAAAACAGTGCACTGGCCTAATACTGGATTGTAGCCACAGCCTGCTTGAACGAATCAAGATCAGGGCCTGGGATGGTCACAATGTGACTTGGCAGTTGATTCCAGAGTACAATCGAATGGGGAAAAAAGGAATATTTCTGATAGTCTTTGGAGACTTGGATCTGCCTAAAGCTTAATTGGTGCATTGATTTTGTCATTCTGAGGGGTTTCTGAATATAATTTGGCAAATTAATAGCAACATGACCATGGTAGATCTTAAAGAACATAACAAGTCTTGCATCAAGTCTCCTGTATTCAAGCGTTCTCCAGCCCAGACTTTCCTGCATAGCAGTGTCACTTGAGTAAGGCGAGAAGTCCTGCTTTACCCATCTGATGGCCCGTCTCTGGGTCATTTCGATTTTATTAATGTTGGTGATTGTATAAGGACTCCAGACTGTTGATGAATATTCCACTTGTGGACGCACTAGAGTTTTATAGGCAAGCTGTCGGACCTGTTGGTTTTTAATGGTGATATTTCTTTTTAGAAAGCCAAGTGTGTTATTTGCAGTTGTAGAGATCCTGGAAATGTGGACGTTCCAGCTCATGTCAGTTGATATATCCACGCCAAGATATTTTGCATGTGAGACAGATTCCAATATATGGCCATGGAGATAATATTGATGTTTTATAATGTTTTTAGATTTTGAAATGTGAAGAACCTGGCACTTAGAGGGATTGAATTCCATATCCCAGTTATTTTCCCAGATTTCAAGCTGATGGAGAAGATTCTTGTTGGAATGTGTTGCAATCGGAAATTGAATTGATGATTAAGTAAACTGCTGTATCATCAGCATATAAGCGAACTTGTGAATTTATATTGGATGGTAGGTCATTTATATATAGAAGAAAAAGCAGGGGGCCCAGAACTGACCCTTGGGGCACCCTCTGAAGTTACAGGAACAACAGTGGACTGATCGCCTTCTGTTTGACTCCTGTCTGAGAGAAAGGATTGTATCCAGTGTTTACTGTTCACACGTGTTTGTGAGTTTATTTGTTTTGCCATATTTTCACCTAAATATCTATCTTTGGATAATATATGTGTAAAATGGAACTATTTAAACAGAAGACAGAATCAAGTAGGATGATAGGAGATTGATTGCGGTGATGAGCTGCAATTTGGCAAACCTGAATGTCTTTACATATAGATGTCAGCAAGTTCCACCAACGCACGCACACGTACACACACGCACCCGCGCGCGCGCACACGCACACACACACACACACACACACACACACCCTTTTGATCTTATATGCCATAAGCCATAATGGCAAGTATGTTCTATACATACTGTATAATTATTTACTTGTATACCTATTTGAGATTATACGGACCTTTCGGAAAATACTGTACAGGGTTCTTGTTTTTCATTCAAAACGCAATTAACCCACAATTTAGGCTAACTAAGTAATTTAATTGTTTTGTTTGTAAAACACTTTACGTTTCTGTTTACAGTCGTGCCGATAAAGAACAATACTATAGTCGTGCTGATCATTTTCTTTATTCCCACGACCGTCGTGCGGATAAGGAAAATAATCGGCACGACGGTCGTGCCGATAAAGAAAATAATCGTCACGACGGTCGTGCGGATAAAGAAAATAATTGTTCCAAGACTACACCTCTTTTGGTCGAGAATGGAAGGCGTTCTTTGGCATGGATTCCAGACAGATTTTGTGTCAAGGGTGGAGCAACACTGAATGGAAGGAGCTTATCTGAAGATTTCCCTTTTTTTGCTGTACCTTTTTACTTCAGCTCTTACCTATAAACCTAACCATGACCCTGAAACGTTCCGGAAAAAAAAGACTAATCTGTACCAATTTACCAAAGAAAGGATGGAGAATACCTGCCAACCGTCGATGAAAAAGTGTAAACTAAATTTGTTATCAGTCAATACAGTCAATACAAACATTCAATGACGCTTAATGGTGATATACTGTATATTTCTAGCGTGTTATATCCAGCCATTGGCATTGTGAGAACTTGTTACATCTGTATGTAAGACATGTAAATATGTTTAAATCGAACAGTTCTGAAAGTAAAACGTTAAAGTCACAATTGACGCTGAGACAGACGTACAAAAGTTTCCTATTTGTTTTGGGAGCAACACAGAATTTGTATATATAAATTGCGTTAAATTATTAAAACTGAATGTATATATAAATATATATATTAACCACAGGGTAAACCACATTCTGAGAAGAATACAACCCTTTAATTGGAAGAAGAAGAAGAAGACGAAGAAGAAGAAGAAGAAAAAGAAGAGAAAATTGTTATTTTCACGCTTTGTCAAATATTATTTACACCGGAACTTATGAGTAATACATATAATGCATGACGGTCACTCTACAATTAAAAAGTTATTAAGACGATCGTATGTAATCGAGTCCACACGCTGTGTATCATCTTTTTTTGTATAGCTCTACATGAAAGCAAACACATAACATTAAAAGGTTAGTATAACATCGGGATGTATGACTCTTATAAAGATATTTCTGCGTTCGTTTCTTTCGTTTTGCCTAACTGGAATTTCTATCGGGTTTTACCAACAACCTATAAATAGTAACATACCGTCGTCCATTTTGTTAACACAAGGTACATTTATAACTATTTAGTTTTTCTTTACAAAAGCTACTTGCTTTACACTAACATTACTAAGAAAAAGAGGCACTACCTATGTAACGGACAAAGCACTTCGATACCATGTACATTTTGCACAGTTAAAGGCCTTAAATATAGACCTGTCTCTATTTTAAGGGTGATAACACGTGTCGGCGGCGATTTAAAGGAGTCGGTCGGGTCACAATAAACACAGGTATTATTTTATTTGGCCTAATCATTTTTTAATGTCAATCTCGTGTTTGAAAAGTTCCAGTACTGTAGATAATCTCAATGAATCTAGAAACGAGTGAGTGTAATCATGCAGCAACATGTTTGTTTTCTTACATGCCATTTTGTTAATTCTCTCGCATTTATAGAATACCAGATTTATTATTTATTATTTTTGTATGGAGAGGCTGGGGTGGAGGTGGTAGTGTGGGGGAGACGTGGTGTCTACTTAACTTGAATCCACCCTTAAGTCCATGTAAGTGTATACATACAATTGGAATATCAAGATTATATTTGTTTGGCATTAACATAAAATACTTAGGATGTTTTGACTATGTTTAATGAATGAGACTCATAGGTAGTAGTAGGTTGGTAGTGTAGGTGGCGGAAGGGGACAATTCTTTTGTTTCATATTAAATTGTATAATTGCATTTAACTTGCTTTTAATGTAAACATGTAGACATCACGTAATGCCAAAATTTACCAAGGTCAAGGTCTCATTTTGCGTTATTTTTCCAAAACTTAACCTTGGTTAAGTAACTTAACCTTGGTTAGGTAAGTTAACCTCAGTTAATTGTATGTGATTGCCTCATTTGTTTAATACATGATCATATGTATTGTTAGCATTGGTGGACATCACTGAATGACACAAATTACCAAGGTCAAGGTCATATTTGCTTATTTTCCCCAAATTTAACATTGGTTAGATAACTTAACCTTGGTTCTGAAGGTAACTTAACCATTGATAGGTAACTTAACCTCAGTTAACTTTATATGATTGCCTCACTTTATGTCTTTGATACTTGGTCATGTGTATTGTTGGCATTGGTGGACATCGCTGAATGACAAAAAATACCAAGGTCAAGGTCATATTTTACGTTATTTTCCCTAAACATCACTTTGGTTAGGTAACCTAAGTTAACCTCGGTTAACTTTTTCTGATAACTTTAATTTCTTTGTTCAATACTTGGTCATATGTATTGTTGGCATTAGTGTACATCAATGAACGCCAAAAACTACCAACGTCAAGGTCATATTTTGCATTATTTCCCCCAAACTTAACCTTGTTTATATAACTTAACCATTTTTATGTAACTTAACCTCTGTTAACTTTATGTGATTGCCTTACTTTATGTCTTGATACTTGTTCATATGTATTATTGGCATTGGTAGACATCGCTGAACGACAAAAAATACCAACGTCATACTCAAGGTCATATTTTGCGTTATTTCCCCCAAACTTAACCTTGGTTAGGTAACTTAACCTTGTTTATGTAACTTAACCTCAGTTAACTTTATGTGATTGCCTTACTTTATGTCTTGATACTTGTTCATATGTATTATTGGCATTGGTAGACATCGCTGAACGACAAAAAATACCAACGTCATACTCAAGGTCATATTTTGCGTTATTTCCCCCAAACTTAACCTTGGTTAGGTAACTTAACCTTGTTTATGTAACTTAACCTCAGTTAACTTTATGTGATTGCCTCATTTTATGTCTTTGATACTTGGTCATGTGTATTGTTGGCATTGGTGGACATCACTGAATGACAAAAAATACCAAGGTCAGGGTCATATTTTGTGTTATTTTCCCTAAACATCACTTTGGTTAGGTAACATAAGTTAACATCACTTTGGTTAGGTAACATAAGTTAACCTCAGTTAACTTTTTCTGATAACTTTAATTTATTTGTTCAATACTTGGTCATATGTATTGTTGGCATTAGTGTAAATCACTGAACGCCAATAACTGTCAAGGTCAAGGTCATATTTTGCATTATTTCCCCCAAACTTAACCTTGTTTATGTAACTTAACCTCAGTTAACTTTATGTGATTGCCTTACTTTATGTCTTGATATTTGTTCATATGTATTATTGGCATTGGTAGACATCGCTGAAAGACAAAAAATACCAACGTCAAGGTCATATTTTGCGTTATTTCCCCCAAACTTAACCTTGGTTAGGTAACTTAACCTTGTTTATGTAACTTAACCTCAGTTAACTTTATGTGATTACCTCACTTTATGTCTTTGATACTTGGTCATGTGTATTGTTGGCATTGGTGGACATCACTGAATGACAAAAAATACCAAGGTCAGGGTCATATTTTGTGTTATTTTCCCTAAACATCACTTTGGTTAGGTAACATAAGTTAACCTCAGTTAACTTTTTCTGATAACTTTAATTTATTTGTTCAATACTTGGTCATATGTATTGTTGGCATTAGTGTACATCACTGAACTCTAAAAACTACCAAGGTCAAGGTCATATTTTGCATTATTTCCCCCAAACTTAACCTTTTTTATGTAACTTAACCTCAGTTAACTTTATGTGATTGCCTTACTTTATGTCTTGATATTTGTTCATATGTATTGTTGGCATTGGTAGACATCGCTGAAAGACAAAAAATACCAACGTCAAGGTCATATTTTGCGTTATTTCCCCCAAACTTAACCTTGTTTAGGTAACTTAACCTTGTTTATGTAACTTAACCTCAGTTAACTTTATGTGATTGCCTCACTTTATGTCTTTGATACTTGGTCATGTGTATTGGTGGCATTGGTGGACATCAGTGTATGACAAAAAATACCAAGGTCAGGGTCATATTTTGTTTTATTTTCCTTAAACATCACTTTGGTTAGGTAACATAAGTTAACCTCAGCTAACTTTTTCTGATAACTTTAATTTATTTGTTCAATACTTGGTCATATGTATTGTTGGCATTAATGTACATCACTGAACGCCAAAAACTACCAAGGTCAAGGTCATATTTTGCATTATTTCCCCCAAACTTAACCTTGTTTATGTTACTTAACCTCAGTTAACTTTATATGATTGCCTTACTTTATGTCTTGATATTTGTTCATATGTATTTTTGGCATTGGTAGACATCGCTGAACGACAAAAAATACCAACGTCAAGGTCATATTTTGTGTTATTTTTCCTAAACATCGCTTGGGTTAGGTAAGTTAACCTCAGTTAACTTTTTCTGATAACTTTAATTTCTTTGATACTTGGTCATATGTATTGTTGGCATTGGTGGACATCACTGAGCAACACAACTTACCAAGGTCAATGTTATATTTTGCGTTATTTGACCCAAACTTAACCTCCCAATTATTTGTGTCCAAAACATTTAGCTACCAACCCACTGACCTCCTTCCATTTACCTTCCCCTACTTTTCATATTTCATTGACTTTGTTGTTCTTACATATTCCTACCATTTCATATACGGTTTTCCGAAGTGGGCGAGACACCCTCAGACCGAGCTCTTATTATTAAAATTTTATATTATACTTTTAAATGTTGAAATCATTGAAAAAGCCTCTTTTTTAATGATTTCAACATTTAAAAGTATAATATAAAATACAACAGACACAACTATATAACACATGTTCTTACTATAGAAAGTTTTCTCAGAGTTTAGTTATTTTAAGTTAAAGTAATTTATGAAATATCATCGATTTCAAGTCTTTTAAAACATTACACCACCCACTATTTTTAATCAAACCCCTTGTATACAAACTCACAAAGCCGTAATCCCACTGTCTGGCGAACTGATTTTTATCAAAACAGGAGTAACACCCCCACACACTTCATGCTACTTCTTCTTCTTCTTCTTCCTCTTTTTCTTCTTCTTCTTCTTCTTCTTCCTCTTCCTCTTCCTCTTCCCCTTTTTCTTCTTCTTCTTCTTCTTCTTCTTCTTCTTCTTCTTCTTCTTCTTCTTCTTCTTCTTCTTCGGTCAACGCGACATCCAAACCATGACAGTAAACGGTTGAAACCTTAAAAAAATATTCTTCTCATCAAGACCCACTAAATAGATTTCAAATTGGCAGTTTTTAGCTCTACTGGCCAAGGGCCAGCAGAGCTTATGGGATGGTGTGTTGTCCGTCTTCCGTCGTCCGTCCGTCGGTTAACCTTTGCTTGTGTACACTCTAGAGGCCACATTTCTGATGCAATCATCATGAAACTTTGTCAGAATGTTTGTCTCAATGAAATCTCGGTCAAGTTCAAAAACTAGGTCACTAGGTCAAATATTGGAAAAAAACCTTGTGTACACTTTAAAGGCCATATTTTTGACCCGAGCTTGATGCAACTTTGTCAGAATGTTTGTCTTAATTATATCTTGGTCAAGTTTGAAAATGGGTCACATGGGGTTAAAAACTAGGTCACTAGGTCAAATACTTGTAAAACCTTGTGTACACTCTAGAAGCCGTATTTCTGACCCAATCTTGATGTAACTTTGTCAAAATGTTTGTCTTAATTATATCTTGGTCAAGTTCAAAAATGGGTCACATGGTGTTAAAAATAAGGTCACTAGGTCAAACTTTGGAAAAACCGTGTGTACACTCTAGAGGCCATATTTTTGACCTGATCTTGATGAAACTTTGTCAGAATGTTTGTCTTAATGAAATCTCGGTCAATTTCAAAAATGGGTCATGTGGGGTCAAAAACTAGGTCACTTGGTCAAATACTTGAAAAAACTTGTGTACACTCTAGAGGTCATATTTGTTACCCAATCTTGATGAAACTTTGTCAAATTGTTCATCTTAATTATATCTTGATCAAGTTCGAAAATGGGTCACATGAAGTTAAAAACTAGGTCACTAGGTCAAATATTGGAAAAACCTTGTGTACACTCTAGAGGCTATATTTTTGACCCGAGCTTGATGCAACTTTGTCAGAATGTTTATCTTAATTGTTTGTCTCAATGAAATCTCGGTTAAGTTCGAAAATGGGTCATGTGGGGTCAAAAACTAGGTCACTAGGTCAAATATTGGAAAAACCTTTTGTACACTCTAGAGGCCATATTTTTGACCCGAGCTTGATGCAACTTTGTCAGAATGTTTGTCTTAATTATATCTTGGTCAAGTTTGAAAATGGGTCACATGGGGTTAAAAACTAGGTCACTAGGTCAAATACTTGTAAAACCTTGTGTACACTCTAGAAGCCGTATTTCTGACCCAATCTTGATGTAACTTTGTCAAAATGTTTGTCTTAATTATATCTTGGTCAAGTTCAAAAATGGGTCACATGGTGTTAAAAATAAGGTCACTAGGTCAAACTTTGGAAAAACCGTGTGTACACTCTAGAGGCCATATTTTTGACCTGATCTTGATGAAACTTTGTCAGAATGTTTGTCTTAATGAAATCTCGGTCAATTTCAAAAATGGGTCATGTGGGGTCAAAAACTAGGTCACTTGGTCAAATACTTGAAAAAACTTGTGTACACTCTAGAGGTCATATTTGTTACCCAATCTTGATGAAACTTTGTCAAATTGTTCATCTTAATTATATCTTGATCAAGTTCGAAAATGGGTCACATGAAGTTAAAAACTAGGTCACTAGGTCAAATATTGGAAAAACCTTGTGTACACTCTAGAGGCTATATTTTTGACCCGAGCTTGATGCAACTTTGTCAGAATGTTTATCTTAATTGTTTGTCTCAATGAAATCTCGGTTAAGTTCGAAAATGGGTCATGTGGGGTCAAAAACTAGGTCACTAGGTCAAATATTGGAAAAACCTTTTGTACACTCTAGAGGCCATATTTTTGACCCGAGCTTGATGCAACTTTGTCAGAATGTTTGTCTTAATTATATCTTGGTCAAGTTTGAAAATGGGTCACATGGAGTTAAAAACTAGGTCACTAGGTCAAATACTTGAAAAACCTTGTGTACACTCTAGAAGCCGTATCTCTGACCCAATCTTGATGAAACTTTGTCAAAATGTTTGTCTTAATTATATCTTGGTCAAGTTCAAAAATGGGTCACATGGTATTAAAAACTAGGTCACTAGGTCAAACTTTGGAAAAACCGTGTGTACAGTCTAGAGGCCATATTTTTGACCCGATCTTGATGCAACTTTGTCAGAATGTTTGTCTCAATGAAATCTCGGTCAAGTTCAAAAATAGGTCATGTGGGGTCAAAAACTAGGTCACTAGGTCAAACACTTGAAAAAACTTGTGTACACTCTAGAGGTCATATTTGTTACCCAATCTTGATGAAACTTTGTCAAATTGTTTATCTGAATTATATCTTGATCAAGTTCGGAAATGGGTCACATGAAGTTAAAAACTAGGTCACTAGGTCAAATATTGGAAAAACCTTGTGTACACTCTAGAGGCCATATTTTTGACCCGAGCTTGATGCAACTTTGTCAGAATGTTTGTCTTAATTATATCTTGGTCAAGTTTGAAAATGGGTCACATGGGGTTAAAATCTAGGTCACTAGGTCAAATATTGGAAAAACCTTGTGTACACTCTTTGTCAAAATGTTTGTCTTAATTATATCTTTGTCAAGTTCAAAAATGGGTCACATGGTGTTAAAAACTAGGTCACTAGGTCAAACTTTGGAAAAACCGTGTGTACACTCTAGAGGCCATATTTTTGACCCGATCTTGATGCAATTTTGTCAGAATATTTGTCTCAATTATAGCTTGCTAAAGTTCGAAAATGGGTCACATAGGGTCACACAGGGTCAAAAACTAGGTCACTAGTACACTCTAGAGGCCATATTTCTGACCCGATCTTGATGAAATGTTGTCTTAATTATATTTTGGTCAAGTTCGAAAATGGGTCCCATGGGGTCAAAAACTAGGTCACTAGGTCAAATACTTGAAAAACCTTGTGTACACTCTAGACACCATGTAGTACGACTCGATTCATCAATGGTATAACAGCCAGTAGAGCGTTCACAGGCCCTCTTGGGCCTCTTTTTCTTTATTAATATGATTAATGCTCGGAAATCACTGCCTTTGTTGAAATAAAGTTCCCTGGAAGTGCCCCGGGAGGACAAAAGTTTGTATACAGAGATGCTGCATGTTTAATACGACTATCATAGGAAAAATATAAACAATCTTCTCCGTAACCACAAGGCATATGGCTCATATATTGTGTGCAAGATAAGCTTATGGTCCTTTACCAAGAGTGTTCAAATAGTGACCATGCGGTCAAATCTGGCCCCACCTGAGAGTCACAGTTTTACATACATGTACATAGGAGACTCTAAAAATAAAATATTCTTCTCTAAAACTACAAGAGCCAAAGGTTTAACAGTATTGTTTGTAGCCTTCTACCAAGTTTTTTCAAATATTGACCCTTGGGTCAAATTTGTCCCAGTCCCAGGGGTCACATGTTTTATATAGACTTATACGGGGAAACATTAAAATAATCTTCTATGAAACCATAAAGTACAAAGCTCTCATATATTGCATGTTGTTTAATCTTATGGTCCTTTACCAATTGTTCAAATGACGGCCCTGGGGTAAAGTCTAGATCCCGCAATGGGAGTTATAGATTTACATAATAGTTATTTAGGGAAATCTTTTAACAAACATTTTGAGGGTTAATTTTTTGCATGTACCATAATATTATGTTCTTCTACCAAATTTGGTCAAGTTTGCTCAAATAGCTACCCTGAGGTCAACTTTGGCCCGCCCAAGGGATCGCATGTTCTAGATATAATTATAAAGGGAAAACTTAAACAATCTTCTTCTCTGAAATCGTAAGGCATAGAGCTCTCATATATTGCATGTAGCAAAAATGTATCGTCCTTTACCAAGTTTGTTCAAATAAGGACCCTTGGGAAAAATCGGGCCTTGACCTGGTGTTCAAAGATTTACATAAGAGTTATGCATATGATATGAACATCTTTTTTACACATCTTCTTTTCTAATACTACATTAGCTAGAGGTATTATATTTTGAATATACCATAATCTTATGTTCAAATTGTGACACTTGTGTCAAATTTGGCCCCTCCACAGACTGTTCTGCCAAGGTTGAGCAGTGAAAAAGGCGCACAACAATTTAGTTTTTACCGAATGACTTCAGACTTTTAGAATAGGGATTCACTATCGGGAATCATATGTTTGAGCCACTCCAATGATTTTATTTCCCATTTTTAGCTCTTCTGATCAGAGATCAGCAGAGCTTATGCCGTGGTGCGGCGTCCGTCGTCCGTCTGTCTGTCCGTCCGTCTGTCCGTCCGTAAACTTTTTTTTTGTAGCGACTACTCCTCTGAAACTACTGAATGGATTTTCATGAAACTTTACAGAAATGTTGCCCATGAAGTCTAGTTGATCCTAGCAAAATTTCATGTTGATGTGAAATCTAAGATGGCCACCAAATCTAAAAATAGATTTTTAAAAAACAAGTTTGTAGCGACTACTTCTTGAAAACTCTAAGTAATATTGATATGGGACTTTTTCTAAAATGCTCAGCATGACATGATGTTGGTCCTTATCGAAATTCGTTTTGATTCGACGTTAAACATGGCTGCCAGCGGCCATCTTTATTTACATAGAGTTATATAATGAAAACTTGTAGCGACTACTCCTCTGAAACTACTTGACGGATTTTCATGAAACTTCACAGGAATGTTGCTCTTGATGTCTAAATGATCCTAGCAAAATTTCAGGTTGGCCGGAAATTCAAGATGGCCACCACGGCTAAAAATAAATTTTCAAAATACAAGTTTGTAGCGACTACTTCTTGAAAACTATAAGTGATATTGATATGCGTCTTTTCCTAAAATGATTAGTATGACATGATGTTGATCCTTGTCAAAAATGATTTTGATTTGACATTAAATATAGCCACCAGTGGCCATCTTTGTTTACATAAAGTTATATAATGAAAACTTGTAGCGACTATTCCTCTGAAACTACTTGACGGATTTTCATGAAACGTCACAGGAATGTTGCTCTTGATGTCTAATTGATCCTAGCAAAATTTCAGGTTGGCCGGAAATTCAAGATGGCCGCCACGGCTAAAAATAGATTTTCAAAAAACTAGTTTGTAGCGACTTCTTCCTGAAATCAAAATCAATCAGTAGAGCTTCAAGGTCATTGACCTCTTGTTAACATGTATTTTCAGAACACTTCAGCCGAAGGCTAAATTTTATTTATTGAGAGTACTCTCTTCGTCCGTCTTAGTCAAATGAGCCTAAAGTCAATGCTTTTCAAATATGTTAAAATCCGGTCAAGGCGACATCCAAGAAGGCCACCGTTATCAAAAAAGTTCAAAACCTTAAATAGTCTTCTTCTACCAAGTTTGTTCAAAAGATGTCCGTAGTGATCAAATTTGGCCCCGCCCTATGTGTCACAATTTTACATATAGTTATATTGGAAAATCTTTACAAAATAATCTTCTCTGAAACTACATGAGCTAGAGGTATACTGTTTTGCTTTTTGCAAAAGCTTTTAGTTGTCTATATTTTTTTTTTCAAATGTTGACCCTGGGGTCAACTTTGGCCCCGCCCCAAGGCGCGTGCATTGGCATTACAACTCAAATAATTTAACTCTACTTCTAACGTGTGCATTACAAAGTGAAAAACTCAAATAAACTATTCATTGCTACCTTTTCATGCGCAATTATGAAAAAGTAGGAAAGGAGAAATTTGTAAATCGCCGAAGAAAATAAATATAAAAAACAAATAGTGCAGTCTCGGTTTAATTGAGACTGTTCATGAACAGTAGTGAAAATGCTACCGTGCACGCCCTCTATCCCCGGGTATGCATCTATATGATGGTGAACATGGAACATTCAATGTGGTATTATCATACCATTTCCATGGCCAGTGGCGTATGGTACAATTACTAACAAAATGCTTTGCCATAAACGAAAAAATGGGCGAAAATAACAAAATGGAATTTAGTCGGGAGCAGAGGTTATGAAGCCTGCGTATCCCATGTAAAAGTCAAAAGACTAAATTAAAAAGCAGACAACATATCCTAAGGATGATTTAACAATTCTCAGAGTCTTTAAAGTCTGTAGTAGTGGAATCACCTGTTCGAAATAAAGTAAGAAAACAAAGTATTTGTGAATGTACCACCGATATCTGTATATAAATATCGGGCTCAATGATCTCCAAAAATCGGAATGAGTAACAGTGAAAACCATAACAGAGACGGCTTCCTTCGGCAGCCGAATTAAGTACTTTGGTTTATTATTCTCAAACGTTTCTTCAATTATAGTAGCAACTTTACTAGAATATCTGCAATAGTAACATGGTTAAAGAGCAAAAACCTGTAGTGACGCTGGGTCACACCGATGTTGTAGAATTACACCCAGTCATTCCATTATGTTGTGGAGTGACTCCCGAGTTGAAGAAAAATGACTCCCACCATCAAATTTCGAACACAAACCTAGAAAAAATACTGGTAAACTGACCCTGATCTACTTTTGAAATACAAAGGTACATATAATGAAAGGGAGTCATTAGTTCATGGAGGTCAGTTTATTTCATTACACATGTAGTGAATTGGGGGATAAATGTTTGATGACTTAACAGTTTGTATTAATGTTGGATTTATGTATTCTATATTTGTAGACATGGTATATTGCATCAGTACAGTAACATAATAACAGTACGTGTACACCTAAGTAAATATATCGGAATTCCAAAAGAAGTTTCTGAAGAAAAAGGAATGTTCGGTTTTGAATTCTAGTAGATGCCCATGTTAAGACGGTCAAATGCTTTACGACTAGGGAATCCTGGTCTTAAACATAATTTTGAACACAAGATATGCATCTGTTTAAAATATTTTAAACTCATAAGAATATTCAATTTGTCCTTTTTCATGTTATTAAAATTAAAGGCAGTACGTTTCTGTTCCAAATACTGATTTTCAACAATTTTCGACCGTCTATTAAATATCGATCTTGTTTACGTGTTAACATCTTGACATCCGGATCATGAATCCTATTTAAAGTTATAACAGAAAAAGGCTTCCTGGGTATCAATCACATTACCTTCCTGGGTATCAATCACATTACCTTCCTGGGTATCAATCGCATTACCTTTTAAAGCCCCACGTGTTTCTACCAGGGATGACCGAGTGGTTAGAGTCTCTGACTTGAGATCACTTGCCCCTCACCGCTGTAAGTTCGATCCATCAGGGGCCTAGGAATCTTTAAGAGAGGAAGCTATCCAGCTTGGCTTTCGGAACATCGTTGGTTCTCCCCAGGTGCCCGCCCGTGCACGAAAATTGCCCGGAGTGGCTCCTGGGGACTTTCTCCACCAATGGAAGCTGGAAAGTCGCCATATGACCTTATCTATCAACTCCAATTCAATTCAATTCAATCATAGTATTCTACCGGGGAGAGGATTTGAGTAATGTGTTTCTAGAAAGTCCTAGCAGCATGCTTACCTGAATTTATAGGTCAAAGCTTTCTAAAATATACGATTGCATTTCAGCACTCTATAAGATAGATGGATAATTTGTACCAGCTTAGTAGACATTGAATGGTATTAAACTGAACAAAACCTATATAAAGAAAGAAAAAGTAATCAAAATAATTAAAGCATATATGGTCAACTACTTTGAATATAAAACAAAACAAACAACAACAAAAAACACACTGAAATTTCATTCTGAGTAATGACTCCAGGACAGCGCATAAAATATTTATAGTCTGGAGATACTCATTGTCAGTTGCAAGATCATACTGAATATATTACCATGAATCTCAAAATTGATTTTGTCTGAATGTGAACATATGATTTAAAAAACAACAACTTGACATCTTACTTGTAAGTGATGCTAATAATTAAAAGCGGTGTAGGCGATCCCTTTCTCAACCAAGATAACCCAGTATCACTCTCCCATTTATGAACTTTTTAATTTTTTTTTTTTTTTAGATCATATACCCAACGAATTTGGAAATACGAAAAGGCAATTATAATTTAATACCGGAAAAAGTACGTTCATTCGATTGGAATGAGTTGGTCAATATTGATATTAATGCTATTTACAAAACACACCTTTGAGAAAAAAATGTATTTCACTGAACAGTGTTTTCCAAACAGTAATGTTAGAATCAAACCATATGAACCACCGTGGATAAACAGCGACATCAAACGAGGAAACGAGCATACACAAAGACTAAACACTCCCAAGCTAAACGCCATAATGACTTGTTTACACAAATACGAAATCAAGTAGATTTTAAAATACGCGAGGCAAAACAATTGTATTACGACTCTCTCTCTCTCTCATAAACTCAAAATTTCAGCTTTTGCACCAGAAAACTGGTCGAAACCATATCATTAATTTTTACCCCATAAACGAAACAAACCCGTTTACTAACCTTTGATCATGTTAGACCGACCCATTAATAAAGTTAATTCCCATAAGCATCTTGGTGTTGTTTTTTTATTAAATTATTGTAGCTGGCACTTACATGTCGATTATATAAATCTAACGCATGGCCAAGAATTAACATTATGAGAAAGTTAAAACATCAGACTAGATAGGAAATCACGAGAAACAATATTCATATCTTTCATAAGACCACATTTAGAATATGGGATATCTGTACCAATTACGAAAAAATTGAACCTGACAAAATACAAAATGAAGCTGCAAGAATTGCTAATGGCACAACTACATTAGTATCAGTACATACCTTAAACAAA